>JARYGA010039342.1:0-46583 GCA_030545235.1 Helianthus tuberosus
TGATAGATCTGAAATGATACAAGAACCTTGAATCACCTTGGACAAGCTTTCTCTCTCTAGAACTTTCTCTCTCTAGCTCTAGATCTCCCAAGCTCCAAATGTGTAAAAGTGTCAAAAGTCCTAAATGAGAACCCTAAGTTATCTATTTATAGGCCAAGGCTTGTAAGGAGAGTTCCCCTTATTTACACAAATGCCACCTTGCCTTTTACTAAAATATAACACTATAAGCACAAAACTTAATCTATTTCTGCTACGGTCTTGAGATGACGGAGGCGATAGACATCTTATTTATCATTCTTTTCAGGTTGTAACGGTTTTATGTCAAAACGGGTGATTTTTTACGGGTCAAAAGGATATGAGTTATGTTAGGCCAACATTTCAACAACTTTTGTGCATTCGATTTTTTAATATAGACATTTTGTAATGTTTGGTGTATTGTTAATTACTAACGAAAACATATTATCAAAAGTATGACATAAGATTTCTTTTTAATAAAACGATAGCATTCAAATACTTTTGACACATTTGGTCATTTCAGTTTTTTTGTTTTTTTAAATGAAACATGTTACTCAGTTGAATCTTTCCGATAAAATACGACTCTAATTGACCGTTTTCAATATCATATATAAAATGTGATTTTCAGTTCTATGATGTATTTAGAGATTTATAATATATACATATATATACACAGCCCGTGTAATACGCGGGTCTATAACCTAGTATATAATAATAATATAATACAAGGGTATTTTTGTCTTTTGATAAAAAACTAACAGAAAAATTAAACGGAGTTAAAAAATTGGACTCAACGGGTTACAAAAATAACATTTAGGGACTCATACAAAAAATACACACACGTTCTTTAAAAAATTAGGACAAATAAACAAATTACGATAAATAAAAAATAAAGAATAACAAAATAATAAAAAAGAAGTTGATGACCAAAGTTATTTCTACAGCGTCAAAATATCAAGGGTAAATTACACTTTTCGTCCTTTATGTTTGTATTGAATTGCAATGGATAGCCTTTAACTTCAATAATTACAGTCACAATCCTTTATTTTGAAAACACATTACACCCTTGGTCCTTTAACACTAACCTGGTTAATTTTTAAACATTAAATCATATCATGTGCACCTCATGTGAGGGCATTTATGTCTTTTCACAGCTTGTTTCTCCCTTCCTTGTAAAACCCCTCTTTCACCATCAACCCCTCTTTCCCCCCAAACTACCAAAGCCGTTGGTGTAAAAGTCAGAAGGGGCAATAAAGTAATTGTTGCTGCAAGTCCTCCTACAGATGATGCATCGGCTTCCACTGAGCCACTTACAAAAGAATATCTTGTTGGATACCTTGCTTCTGGCTGCAAACCGAAGGAAAACTGGAGGTTGAACATCTATTTGTCTTTCGCAGTTTAAACATATTTATAATCTTATCTATGTTGTGAGTTTCCCTTTTTGGTTAATTTTCATTGTCAATGTCAATGTCAATGATGGGGGCTATAATATTGATATAACATAATAGGAACTGAACATGAAAAATTCAGTTTTTGTGGCACTCGAGGAAAATCCACAGTCATCCTAATCTAACACCGTGCTGCTTTGAGTTACTTATCAAATTTAGGGACGAAATTTCTTTCAAGTTGGGGGACAACCCGAGATTACAAGGACTTTTCTCTACGCGTTACTAATTTCACGATCCTGTTTTGTTTACAATTCGTTTCACGTAGTAAGATGTGCACGTTATATGAATGATTGTTATGTTGCTGGTTAAGGATTGTTTTAATGTGTTATCATAGCATGTTCATGATTATAACTCTGACAAAGAACTAGGACCCCTCATCAACTCTACTGCTCGATGAAACATGTCTTTCGTCATTATCCCTCTCGACGAAATATGGTCTTTCGTCATCGAGAGTGTTTCGCCGGCCCAAGTCATTTTAAAGCCCAGTAAGGGCCCAGTTCACTGATTTGATTATTTGACCTTATACATCATGCGCATAATTCACAAAATCTATCTTATTGCAAACCCTAGCTCTCTCTCTCTCCCACCACTCGATGGCAGCCTCCGCTCATCATCGAAACTTCCTCTCGGCGCTAACACCTTCCCCAACACTTAATAGTTGGTTAGTATGTTTATCTTGTATTAATTTGATCTCTATGAATTGCATGTGATTGTGTTGTTTGTCTGGATCCGTGTGAGTCATCATGGGGGGATTATTCATGTATGGCAATTGATAGGAAGTGTGGTGTATAGTAGGAATTAGAATCAATAACTTAAATGCCCAGAAGATGAACACGTGATGTAATGTTTTGTGTACAGACCGACTGATGATGATTTACTGATTAATATAATAAATATGAACTAGGGTTTTATTAGATATCATTCTGTATTTGACCTATTGTATGAATGGGATTAACGAATCAAGATTTCATATGGTTAATGATGATTTGTTAATACTCAGAAACATGGATACCCTGATTGAAATATAAACCGATTAGAGGTAACTTGCTGGTGTTGATTTGTGTTCTTGCAATCCTGAAAACATAACTGACAGTGGGTGTTTTACGTCGGTGGGTCTTGGACGAAACACTTAGAGTTTCGTCTAACTCACGTGTGACGAAAATCTCGATTTTTCGTCGACATGCCTGTCCACAACCCTTAGGTCTTTCACCACCCTTGAACCCGACGAAAGATGATCTTTCATCATGACTGGACTCCGACGAAGGATGATCCTTCGTCGTGTGGGATTTCGTTGTATGGGTAATGACTTGAACAGGGAATGGTTATGCGTGTGTTATTTGACAGTTGAGCTTGTTGCTTGATATTAAGACTATCTAGAACTGAGGAACTTGTATAGACTAGTATGAGTTGTCTAAGGTAAATTGTCCGATGTGATTAACCGAATCAACTGCTAAATGATTGTATGTGACCTGCACGTGGGATAGAACTTGTTTGAGAAACGAATGCCCGATATATGATATACTACGATCTTAACAGCAACTGCAATATGTGAAAACACATGTACTGCTAAGTGATTTATTTGCATGTGAAACCCATACACTTGTTATATGATCTCACGATAAAAGTTATAGATCAACGGATTGTATGTTTAACAGTTACGATGCGTATAAGTACGTGTGTCATACTTGTCTGCTACTTGAGCAACGTGTACGTTAGATACGTGATATATGTGAACACTATACTGATTGTCTTTGGTAACCACGGTAGGGTTTGGTTGACCGACTTGGAACGGGTAAAGTAACTTGTTAAATACCGAGCAAATCTAAGGTGAGTTCACTTCTCTTTTTTCCAAGCATGCGTCCCGGGGAGGGGCATCTGGTAATCATTCCGGGGAGGAATGTCGGGTTATTGGGATGTTGGTTATTACACTCATTTCTATCATTAAGTCCCATCATATACCGATTGGTTGCCGGGGAGGCAACGGGGTTATTAGTTGATAGCGCTATTAGGTTTGGCACCCTCACACCGTACCGGGGAGGACGGTCGTGAACTAATTACCTTAACCACTTGACCAATGTTTGATAGAGCATTGGGGTTGGGCAAAAAATCTGGAGCCATCTACGGTAATCGAGTTAATAACAACATCAAATCACTGAAATGTTTTATACTCATATCTGGTAACTAAACGAGTTAACAAAACTTTGAACTCACCAGTGTCGTCTGACACACTTGTCTGCATGCTTGCAGGTCTATAGGTTTATATCATTGGGAGTTGCTGTCTGGGATGCTAGAGTGGTCATGGGTCGAGATACATGGAATTGTAAGACAAGTCTGATGGTTTTGTACATGTGGTTTATGAAATACTTAACAAATGATTTATGCTTCCGCTGTATACGATGAATTACATTTAACGTTTTGTAACACTTTATCTTAATGAATGAAAGTTTTTATTTAAATATAGTTATGAGTTCAATGTGATTGGTAGCTAGATCCTGGTACGTCACACATCCTGCGGTGTTTCCACAAGTGGTATTTTGGGGGTGTAACAGTTTGGTATCAGAACCACTGGTTATAGTGAACTTGGTTTTAAAAACGTTTTTATAAAACAAGACTGTAACCGAACAGTTCTGAAAACGGGAATACGACCATGACACTCAGCTCCAGATTGCAAGGTTCGTCTTTTCATCTGTGGTATACATTATATGAGTAGTGTACATTTGTGTATGGTGTAGCGTACAAACACACACTCGTCACTATAGCATGATTGCATGAATTGCTTGCTTACATTATGATGCGTTGATAGCATGTCATAGTCCTTACATTCTTGTGATCTCATCGTCTTGATAACCTCTGTTTGACACCTGAGTTAGAGGAACCATTTGACATGAGTTGGGAGGAGCTGAGATGAGCATGCAAATCACAATATTATTGTGGGTGCACACATAATAATAATGTGAGGTGCATGCGAGTCCCAGTGAGGCTTAACAAGTGAAAAATGGGTTCCGTTCCGTTATTTGATCGATGTGAAACACAACAGTCTATAGGAGTCGTAGCAGTGATTGTCTCCTACTCAAGGTTAGAGAACTCGCTAGTCGCTAGTCGTTAGTCGACCGGTGAGGTGGGGACTAACGACTACTCGGGATTACTCAGGATTAATCGGATCATAATTTTATATGTAAATTTTATTATTTTTATAAATACGTATATATATACTCACACATCCATATCAATATAATACTTAAAAAGGTAAAAGTAGTTCAAATACAAACTAAACTTACATATAAGTCATAACATAACAAGTCTCAGTACTTAAAATTCAAACATTAACAAATAGCTCAAATGTAATCGTCATCCCCGTAGGGTTCAATGATTTCGACACCATCCGACTCGTATTCAATCTCCTCGTCTACTTCATCCTCTTTCTCCGACTCAAATTCTTGGTCATATTAGGGTAAGGGATAAGGAAAATGGGCTAAAGTTGTAATCTTGGGCCTGTTTTGTAAGGATTTCAAATGGGCCGACTAGGGCGACTAGGGCCGACTAGGGCGGCTTGGACCGGATTTGACCGACTAGTGATGTGGAATAAGTAGTTCAACTAAATAAACTAAATGTAGGATCGTTGTATGACCGAAATGAGTCGATCAGAAGAGTTGTTTATCCGAATCAAAGGCGGAATCAATGACACGGACGCTCGATTCAATTTAAATGTCTCTTGTATTGATTATGAGAGTCTTACAGCACCTAGAGACAATCCGGCAGCACTTCGTTACCAGATCACACAACCTAATTTCGTTTCAAATGAAACGGACAAGTGCTCTATATATAGTGTTTGAGATTCCGCTTGAAATGGACCAAGACATGTTCAAGCGGAATTAACAATGTTAATTTCGCTTGAACTTACCTTTGCCACTTTCAAGCGGAATTAGCATTATATCCACTAAATCTAGTTTCTAGCAACCCGAGCACTGGTTATCCTATCCTATTATATTATATGACTCGTTACAAGACGAAGTCAATAGACATAGTGCACTAACAGACTCCCCCTTGGATGTTGACGAAGTCTTCAGTGTCGAGTCTTTATCATGACACATCTTCAGTCTTGATCAGTCTTCACGCTCTGTCTCTGGCTCTAACACTGTAAGCATCCTATCAATCTTTCTTCAAGTCTTCAGGCTCCCCCTTTCGTCAAGCTTCCGTGCTTTAGGGATCGACACCTTGCTTTCCGGTTACAAGCTCCCCCTTGCTTTGAGCTCGTCTTCAGACTCCCCCTTAGGCTCTGCTTCCAGGATCGTAATCTGGTATCACATCTGCAATCACTCATACGTCTATAAGTAACAACATTTTAAACTTTCAATTTTCCAGGAATTGTAACCTGGCTCACTCAATCTTTCTAAACTAACACATCTTATGAACATTGGCAGTCTCAGGATTGAAAACCTGGCCATCTTAACAATATAAGCATCCAAATCCCTCACAGTTCATCTTCCAAGTCCAAACTAATGACCTTGGAGATATCACAAACTATTTTTGATTTTTGTTTAAAAATTCAAGTTTCAATTTAATGAACTTGTTTTATTTTCAGAAACACAATCAGCATACTTAGATTTTGACACTCAGCATCTCAGACATCGGTTGTCGAAAATAAAGCAGAATCAAAAATCTTTTTGTATTTTCTGAAATAGTAAAGCAGTAAAGTAATATGTACATATATATTTACATACAATATTTTTGTTTGAGTTTGCGTTAGAGGATCATATCAGTTTCTGACAAGTCACAAGTACCATTGAGCTTAGTTACACATTAAGAATTAAACAATTCACTTAGATTGTCGATATACTGATCCACTTAAATTTTCACACAAAATTCAACTTATTCAGGATACGAATTAGATGTTTTAAGAACTTAAACTCATTCATCTGTCCCACCTCTTGAATATACTCCCGTATCCAGATCCCAATATTCAGTCTTACAGGTGAGTATACCTAGATGATATCTGTAAGGGGTTAAATTGCGAAGAACCGTGAGAGCTCAGGTCAGAACTTCCGTTTAGCAGAGAGATGACGGCTTCGACTTTTGGTGTGTCCCCTTTAGAGGATCTTTTCTTCAACAGCAATGATTATCAATTTTATTGTTTCATTATTTTTGCTAAGGGCAGCGCTATATTTCAAGCAAGCAGAAAGTATTATACGGGGACTAGGCCATTGCTTCCGCAAAATCAGAAGTCCCGGGATAGTACCCCAGATATCACTAAGCATAAAGACCTAGTATCTCAGAAAGAGGGGTCCTTCAAACGAGATTTCAGGGGTTACCTATATATCCAAGTAGTGTTCCCCACAAAATAAGCAAGTTTGAATTTAGGTTTATATCCCGAAAAAGTTTACTAAATGTATAAAAATCTACCGACACATCCACGGTGAGATCGTTTAACACATTTTGACTTTCCAATTCTTTAGCGTACTGTGACTGTCTACTGATGTACTATCATTTCCTCTTTTTACACAAAAACTCAATTTTCATTTTTTAATGTTTTTGTCTTTTTGCCAATAGGTTTTTATCATGTTTTTGTCATTTTCAAATTTTCAAATGTTTTTGTATTTTCTCACAACAATACTCCCCCTAAAATGCAAAACCATTTAAAGAAAATTTGATAACCGACGCTGATAGCTTTGTCTCGCCATCCATTTTCTGCTTCACATGCTCTGTTTTACAGAAAGTATAACATACCCCCATGATTTACAACACATTGATATTTTACAGTTTGAAAATCGTTTTTCAATCTTGTGAAATTAATCATGTTTGTTCAGCCGTGAGGGTTTCGGCGTATTCAATCAACATTTTTTTTTTAAATTTTTCAAAAAAAATTTACAAAATGAAAATATATTTTTGATTTTTCAAAATTTTTCAATTTTTAGGGTTTTTGAAATATTGTTTATTTATATACAGAAACAAACAAACTCCCTGTTTTAACCAACACAGGATTCAACAACCTCCTCTCCTCGTTGTGCCAGGCTGCTCCAACTTCCAATCTCATAATCTTTGGTTTTGTTGAGCACCTGCACATTCAAACTACTTGATTACTTGAACAATTTAGCCCAGGTCTGTTGGACCTTAGGCATTTCAATACAATATGCATCATTCAATTTTGGAAAATCTTTGTCATTAAAGACTTTTTCAATTTTAACTTCAACTTTCTCATCTTTTATCGGAGTCATTTGTTTCTTAATACTCCATGTTTGACCTTTCGGAGTACCTCTTTTGTAAAAATGTGATTCTTTTTGAACATTTTTATTTTGAACAACAACTTTTGGTTTCCAAAACTCTTGGGGTTTTGTCATGTCAACAGATGTTTTCCAACTTTGTGTTGTTCTAACTCTGGATGTGTGAGAATTCCAGGTCTGTCTTGAATCAAATCTGTTCTGATTTGATTTCCAAGTTTGATTTGAAGCAAACTTGTTTGTGTTATACCTCCAAGTTTGTTTTGAATCAAATCTGGTCGACCTTGGTTTCACAGTCTCAGATTTCTTTTTCTCAACATTTTCAGACTTCTTTTTGTCAACATCCACAGGTTTCGGATTTTGACACTTTCGTGCAAGATGTCCAATTTGATCACACTTAAAACATATTCTTTTTGAAACATCTTTGACCTGTGGTTGTTGCTTTTTCTTTTGGGCTAAGAACTCTTCATTAGACTGTCGTCCAAATTGAAGTTCTTTTTCTTCATCAAAACTTTTTCCTTGAACAAAACTCATTTTTGTCTGAAAATTCGGAGTTTCATTTCTTTTCCAACCTTGTTTCTTCTTATAACCCAACCCAGCCTTCATGTTTTTCTTTTTGTAACCAGGTTTGTTATAAAAAGTTTTGTGACCTTTTCCAGCAAACTTTGGAATCTCAGACTTTTCAATCTCAACCATTTTGAAAACTTTATCAATCTTTTCTGAAATCACGTTCTGAATCGGGAATACAACATCTAAGAATAATTTGTCCAATCCAATCATGGTATAAACCAATCCTTTTGAATCATCATTCAAAATTTTCTCAGATTTTGTGTTTTTCAGATATCCATCATGAAAATTACCTTCATTTTCATCTTGTGATTCAGATTTACCTGTATCAACTGACTCTTCTTTCAACACACTTTCAACGACCTTACCTACCACATCTGAATCACTAGAATCATCATATTTGGAATAGGTTATGTCAATGTTATCTGGCAATTGATCTACCATGTTGAAAGCTTTTTCGACCTTTTCATCATCATAAAATGCAAACTTTTCTGGTGGTGGAACTTGATGAAACTCTGAGCCAATGCCTTTCTTGTTTTGCTCAGACTCACCATCCTCCGGTTTTATATTGAAAATACGTTCAAGCACATATGACGACGCGTGATAACTTTTTAACTTGTTATTATCCTGTTCTAAATCAGCAATCTGACGCTTTAGCTTAGCAACATCCTCAATGTAGGAATTAACAACTTGTTGCTTTATTTCAGAATTTCGCTTATACGTATCAGTTGTTTCAGAACAATATTTCAATCTTGATTGAATAAGTTTCATTTCACTTTTCACTTTTTCATATGATTCTTTTGTAATATGATAAGCCAATTTTATTGAATCATATTCCTTTTTCATTTCCTGAAAAGTATTCTCTTTTTTATCACATTCTTCTTTTATTTTCAAAACTTCATTTTCTTTTTCTAACTTTTTACATTTTTCAAAAAGTTTTTCATCATTATCTTTCAAAACTTTTTCGTTTTCTAACATTTCTTTGTATTTATTTTTGAAAACTTCTTCTATTTTTGTGAACTCAAGATCTCTTGTTCTGAACTTTTCATCTTTTTCAGTACAAGCACTGCACTTTTCCATGCATTTCTTGCACTGTTTAATGATTTTGATTTGAGTTTCAGAATCAGAATTTACCTCAGTGATTGGCACTTCGGTGTTTGCTTCAGTTTCTGTCTGATCAGTTTCTTTCTGCTGCTTCTCATCAACAGTTTCAATATCAACACCAACATCACCAGCAACATCAACAACCTTCAAATTCTCATCCTTCACTTCAATCAAACCTTCAACTTTCTTCTCAGCTTCCTCAACTTGCTGTCTTTCAGTAACATCTTTCTCAACTTCTTCATTCACAACAACTTTTTCTTCCTTCACATCCTCAACAACCTTCTTCAGATCAGCAACCAGATTCTCAATATTCTTCTTCATTCTTTCTTCATTCCTCTTCCTCAGATTTGTTGTCATAGCATCTCTGATGATTTTATCCAGCCTTTTTACATATGTTTTGTCTTTTGCAACATTTGAATAATATTCGCCAGATCGAGGAATTACTAGAAGAACATCATCGTGAACTATGTCACTCATGGGAACAACTGGTTCACCTTCTTTATTGACAAAACATTCTTGCTTCTTATCCCATCTTTTGTTTCTTACTGCATTTTCATACTCTTCCTGCATTTTCTCCATTCTGCACCCCACAATGAATCTTTCTCTTTCAGTCTTCTCTTTCAAAATCTCTTCTCGAGTTTTCTCTTTTATCTCAGCTGTGCCTTTTTCTTCTTGGTTTTCCTCTTTTATTTCAGCAACAAAGGCATAATGATCATGTTTCTTTAAAGGAATTTCTGAATCTTCCTTTGTTCTAATCTTGAATCGATAATCAATACGATCTTCTTCCGGACAAATCTCACTCCAGTCATATCCTTCATCATCATGAAAAACTGCACAAGCTCTTGACTTGGGTTTATCTTCAATCATTTTCGGCTCTTCTTTGCTTCGGTGGTAGATCGCCTTTCGGTAGTAATCATCATTGAAAGGACGTTCATTTCCTCCAACTGCAGAATTGTTGCATTCTCTCTTGAAATGACCTTTTTGCTTACATCTGAAGCAGGTCACCTTGGACTTATCAAATCCAAGCTTTGTTGATGCACCACCAAGAGATTGTTTCCCAGTAATCTCCATATATCTCTGAGCTCTACGAATGCAACTTGCCAAACACCAGCGGATGTCAATGAGTTCCATCTCTTCCGGATCAATCTGGCCGTAGTCTTCTTTAGTTAATTATGAGTTTCCAATTTTGCCAGCTACAAGACCTTCATATGATTCCAGAACAGATGCAAGAAAGCTCATTTGCTGTTTAGCTGCATTGATGCTCATAGCAGGAGAATTTTTCAACTTAAGAGCAATGTTGCATAATATCTCCTCTGCTTCTGTAGGATTTGTTTTTGAAGATGAATGATATCCAAAATTGTAGCTAGATGAGGTTGTTTGTGGTTCTTTCATCTTCTCACCACTGAATGCTATCTTTGGTGAACTATCAGCTTTCACCGAAGGTAAATTGCCTTTGTAGTACATACCAACATTCTGATGATGTGATGAACTGCTCATCTTGCTTTGCTTTTGCAATTCCAGATCACGACTCTCAATTTTTTCTAACAAAACATCAAGAGAAATTGAGTCATATAAGACATCATTTTTCAAAATAAACACAAAGGTTTGCCACTGATCAGCTCGTGGTAACGCTTCAATCACTTTGTCAATTATTTCTTCTCTGGTTTTCACAATCTTAAACCTTTCAAGTTCAATTTTTAGGTGACATAATCGTTCAATCATTTGTCTAACAGTTTCACCTTTCAAACTATCAAACAAATCAAATTCTTTTTTTAATAATGCTATTTTGTTTTTCTTTATCTGTTTACCCCCCTTAGCTTTCACCCTCAAAGCTTCCCATACAGATTTCGATGACCCATCATGAATTAATAATGAAAAAATATCATCTCGAACTGATTGTTGGATCAAGGCAATCATTTTCTGCTCGTATGAGAATTTCTTTTTGTCTTCCTCTGAAAAATCTTTGATCAGAATTTCTTCTCCTTTGTCATTAGCAGGTGTATCATATCCAAACTCCAAGCAAAACCAACTCTCATGTGCATATGCTTTCGTCCAGTTGATAAACCTTTCTTTCCACCAAACATGGTCCTCAATATTATCCAGCTTGGGTGGTTTTGAATAAGTTCCATAAAAGTTGTCATGTTTAATGTTATCTTTGATAGTTTTTGTTATTGTAGAAAGTATTGAAGAATTCTTCAGCCATGATGAAAATTCTTGAATCAATGTACCTGGAGACAGAAACAATCAAACAAACACAATCAGTTTAAGTAATATCTAATAACTTGTAATAGACTGACACTCGGTTGACGAGAAATGATCTTGACGCGAAAAATCCACTTTCAAATGGAATAAGAATCTCAAGCGAAATCACTCCTGAAGCGAAATAGCTCTTTCAAGCGAAATCACTTAGATGACTTATCAAGCGAAATCAGAACTTTCAAACAGAATTCCACTTTCAAGCGAAATCACTTGATTCAAACTAAATCTTCAAGCGAAATCAACAGAACTTTCAAGCGAAATAGCAGATTCAAGCGAAAACAGGTGTACTTTCAAGCAGAATAACGCTTTGAAGCGAAATCAGATGAATTTTTCAAGCGGAATCTGGTGTGCTCGTTCAAGCGGAATTAGGTATTTGGTCCATTTTTGTCATTTTTAAGCCGAATTTAGGTCTGATTCTCTCAAGGCTTTGTTAAAACACTGTTTCGCATGTACTGTGAAAAATTCAATCCATTTTGACCGTGAAATTTTGTCCAATTGGAAAAAGAAGGTGTAGAAGTCAGAAAACTGATGATATCAAGCTAAACTCTTCCTCCTATGCTCTGATACCACTTGTAGGATCGTTGTATGACCCAAATGAGTCGATCAGAAGAGTTGTTTATCCGAATCAAAGGCGGAATCAATGACACGGACGCTCGATTCAATTTAAATGTCTCTTGTATTGATTATGAGAGTCTTACAGCACCTAGAGACAATCCGGCAGCACTTCGTTACCAGATCACACAACCTAATTTCGTTTCAAATGAAACGGACAAGTGCTCTATATATAGTGTTTGAGATTCCGCTTGAAATGGACCAAGACATGTTCAAGCGGAATTAACAATGTTAATTTCACTTGAACTTGCCTTTGCCACTTTCAAGCGGAATTAGCATTATATCCACTAAATCTAGTTTCTAGCAACCCGAGCACTGGTTATCCTATCCTATTATATTATATGACTCGATACAAGACGAAGTCAATAGACATAGTGCACTAACACTAAAATAACCCTAATTTAAGACTCAAGTAATAAAAATCTAGACTCTCTAACTTGACTAAACTACTCACCGGCAAGTGAACCGGTTGACTCTAGCAAAGAAAAGTAAGTCCGGATGTCGAACCCACAAGGACTCTAATTAATTACATTAAAGACTTTATTTAGACTAGACACTGACATGACTTAACTATTGATGTGTTTTAGGGGGGGGGGGGGGTTACTAAATTCCTAAAATTGAAATTGAAATTAAACTAGACTAAGGCACGAACAAAAACTAAGGTTTGATTCAGATGAGATTAACGACTACCTAGGCTTGAATCCAGTTTAACTAGGAAAGGATCTCTAACAGTACTATTGTGGTATGGAATCGGGATCGTAAGATGCTAAACCCTAAGGTATTTCAAACTAAGACTTCCCGACCCTTCTCAGGAAGAAACCTAGGAAACCCTACAAGGCTGTTGTGAACACCGATTGTTAGACTTCCTCTCAGTCCTCTAACGACTCTGAAAGTGCCCTAATACGACTATCTACCTCTCAGCGCGATAATCTAAGGGAATCCTAGATTCTAACTTGTTTTATTAGAGACAAATGCAATTAGGGAACTAAGATTGACTTCTCTCAAAACCTATCTTAGATATATACTGCACCGCGACCTAATAACTAACTCGAGCCTCTCATCGACAAGTTAAGCAGAATACTTAATTCTAACTGTATTTTAATTACTGTTTCTAAGGCTATTGGCCAATTTACCCAAAGATCACCTGAACCCGCAAGGAATCAAATAATCAAGACAAATTTATTATGTGAAAGACATTCACCAAAATTTATGTGAAACAGCAAGTAATCAACAATTAGAAGTAAATACGCATATGCACCAAATCAGAAGTTCTAAAACAATTTACTTTCAAAGATCAATCCATAACAAACAATAAAAAACCGTTAAAAGATCCAAACTTGATTAAACTATCATCTTGCCTAGGTAGTAACGAAGGTTTTAGCCAAGAAACTTGGTGTCTAAAATAAACAAAGCAAGTTCAAAACAAGAATCCATCGGAAAAGTATTGAAACACAAAAATAAAGCAAACCGGGAGATAAGACCCGAACAATCTTCGTTTCCACGCTCCAAGCTTCAACCGAATGATTCCCGCAAGCTAAAGCACTCCGAAATACTCGAAATCTGCTCCAAAATTCGCCTAGGGTTTCTTTGTTTCGTAAGTGTTTGATAATGAAGATTAACTTTTGCTTTTATACCAAACCCTAGCATTAAACAATTAATTTTCGCCAGTTAACCCCGTCGCGTCGCGCGACGGGGTCCAGTCTTCTCGGTGGCGCGACCCCAGTACCACATAAATCAGATTTTGCTTGTTACTTGTTGGCGCGACGCGACTGATATGATCATCTGCCCGTGGCGCGACGCCACAGGTGTTTTTTCACAGAAACTTGCGTCCAAAACTCAGCTTTCACTCCCAAAACTCTTCCAGAATTATTCTAACTCTTTTAGACTTGTTCCAAGACTTAATGTTTCAGCATTTCAGCTCGTTTTTGCTCCTTTTTCATCAACTTCATGTATCAAGACCTGGAAAACGCAAACATAATCAATAGCACGTAATTCTGACTAAAACAAAACTATAAATAACGATAAATTGTACAAACTATACACGATATAAGGATGTATTTTGCAATACATCAAATATCCCCACACTTGCTCTTTTTTCGTCCTCGAAAAAGAATTGTGCAACGGAATCAGAGACGAACAATCACTTGGGTCAAAAATTATTCATATCTTATTAAAACCAAGGCTTGCGTTAGCCGCGATTGCGAATATACTTGTCCCTTTAAACCCAAATCCAGTCTTAAGCCCTTATCATGTGAATTTAATTTAAGTGCGGTCAATCCACCTAGGGTCTCATGTCACACCCCCAAAATCCACACGCGGAGTATCACCGCTTGGAGCGTGACATGACCAGGATCAAGCCACCAATCATATTGAACATAACAAGTAATAAGTAAAATTCAACCACACAATATGAAAGGTGTTTCAAATCAACAACGTAGTTAAGTGTTTAGCGGAAGCATAATTGTAAAACCCAATGTAAGTATTAATTACGAAATAAAGTAATGTTTTTAGCATGGCACACTCTGCCATGTCCCACAACGACCACGCCTCCCTGTGCAAGCTCCATGAGTACCTAACGACATGCAAGGCATGTAACAACGAATCAACAACAAAGTTGAGCGAGTTCACAGTTGGTTGTTTAGTTATAGCATTCGTTTCGTAAATCATATGTTCGTTTGTAAACCATGTATCGTATTAATTCGTATCGCGGTCTCCCAGACATGTTTACGAAGATTAGTGGGGGCTTCCCATGTGTTACTAGACCGTGCGTATCGACTACTACGAAAATGTAAGTGGTGCCCAAAGTCAATGTCTATCAGCATTGACCCTTTGCCCATAGTCCATTAGTACACGCCCGTCCGACTGGCACGGTGTGAGATTTGTTAAACCTAATAGTGCTATTAACTAATGACCCGCTCGCCATAGGCCTCGACGATTAAGTCGATATAAATGAGGGACTTCATGATAGAGGTTTGGTCCAGTGTGTAATCTTGGCATCCTACCTACGGAGGATGGCCGTACGTATCCTACCCAAGGAGGATACGCGAGGTTGTAGTTACCGTTTAATTCATTAACCCATTCCCAACCCTTGGGAATCCCATGCCTTGGAGAGAGTGTGAACTCACCTTGGTTTGCTCGGTATGCTAAACTATATGCTCACAAGAAATCAATCAAGTCCTATAGTATGCACGTATACTTAATCAGTTCAAGTTCATAACGATTCATATGCAAATCTATGACACAAAGTGTGTTTGGCAGTCCACAACATGCACCACGTAAACAGATAGTCACATTCATACCATTCATGCTTCACACAAGTGTCTTTCACAGTTTGCTATAACATGGTTATTCATTAGCATACTTTGACAAGGTTAACTGGTTTAACAAGGTTAACATATTTAACAGAGTTAATAAACTAAACAGAGTTAACACACTTAACAAGAATAATAAACTAACAAAGTTAATCAACTAACAGAGTTAATAACTAATAGAGTTAACAAATTAACAGAGTTAATTACTAGCGGAGAAATTAAACCAGCAGGGTCTGTGACTAACGGAACTAACAGGATTACATACTTAACAGAGTTAACTACTTAACAGGGTTTGTTAACTAACAGCGTTAATAACTAACAGGATTAATATTCATAACACCCGACAAAAAATCAATGTGGCGAAAACCCTTTGGGCGACGAAATCCCAAGGGTTTTCGTCGAGCATCAAGTATGGCGAAAACACTCCTTGTGTTTTCGTCTGGCCCTTGTTTTCGTCGACATCAACAGCAACAATAATATCAGTTACACAATGCCATAACCCTAATTCTCACTTACAGTTACATCATCTTTATCACCCAATCATTCCATCAAACAGACTCATGTAATCATATGGTTTATTATATTCCTATCATCATCGATCAATCATTATTCAATATTAGCAGGTTGATATGATCATTCAATGTATGCATCCAATAGAACCACTATCTGCTAAATGATCAACTGTTCGTTCTACAATTCCACAAACATTCACATCCGTTATCATACCAATGTCATATCAAGATTGTTACATAACCAGATTATCACTACATATGAAACCTTAATATTTCATGTATGACTAAACTATTATTATTCACAAACACAAATCTCATCACAGTTATATCAATGAATCATGATTAAACAATCATAACTGACAAATCAACAAAACTAGATTACACCATCCTAACTACACAAAAATATCAAAACCATAGATCGATATCAGGATTTGCAATAAGTCAAGAAATCAAATGATCGCACGTATCATAGTCAAGAACATGTCTGAACATCATAATCATATGCTAAGCATTTAAGTCAACTGAACGTGTAGATCACTAACCAAAGATCAAACAAGAGAGATTTGGCTTCGAATGAGAGGAGGGCTGCCGTCCGGTGTGAAAGGAGAGTGAGAGAGAAGTTGAGAGGTGATTAGGGTTGTTGCCGGTTACCAGTTCACGCAAAGGTTGAGGTAAAGATATACTTGATTGCTACTGGGCCAAAGGCCCACTTTGATTTCGCTGACCATAACTGACGAAAACACCTGGGTGTTTTCGTGAGGGAGGCGTTTTCGGATGGGGGGTGTTTTCGGCCAAGGTTCCCACATTTTTAACAATTATTCAATCATCTTATTAATGCAACATATGAATAACAAATACACACATAATATGCACATCATGAATACACTTATATTGCACATCCAATAATTATTAAGCACACTTGGCAAATAAGTACGAAGTTAAATCGGATAAAGACCTTGAAAACTCGGGTTGTCACATTATCCCCAACTTGAAAGAAATTTCATCCCGAAATTTAGCACGTGGTTACTGAGGAAGCTAGTTGTGTTGTGTAATTTACTGGTTTTCCTAGGGTGTCACATCATCCCCCCGTTGATTTGGAATTTCATCTCGAAATTTTGTAGTAGCTTCAGCCTCAGTAGTGGTTGCACTATTTCCGAATAACTGGGGATACTTGAGTTTCATTTGATCTTCTCGTTCCCAGGTAAACTCCGGGCCACGACGGGAGTTCCAACGAACTCGTACAAGAGGTATTCTGGTGTGCTTGAGGACCTTAACGTCTCGGTCCGTGATTTCAACTGGTTCCTCGACGAATCGCAACTGATCGTCGATAGTGAGCTCCTTCAAAGGAACTATGAGGGTCTCATTTGACAGACACTTCTTCAGATTTGACGCATGAAAAACGTCGTGAACTCCACTGAGTTCTGCGGGTAAGTTCAGTCTGTAGGCCACTTTGCCTATTTTCTCGATGATTTCAAACTGACGTAACGCGGATTGAGTTTGCGGATTGAGTTTGCCCCTTTTGCCAAAACGTCGTGAACTCCACTGACGTAACGCATGAAAAACGCCGTGAACTCCACTGACGTAACGCGAATTGAGTTTGCCCCTTTTGCCAAAACGAACCACACCCTTCCAGGGTGAAACTTTGAGTAGCACTCGATCCCCAACTTGGAACTCGAGTGGTTTCCTGCGCTTATTAGCGTAGGCTTTCTGACGGTCGCGAGCTGCCGCCATGCGTTATCGTATCTGAGCAATCCTTTCTGTTGTGTCTACTACAAGTTCTGGACCCGTGATCTGACTATCACCCACCTCTGCCCAACAAAGAGGTGATCGGCATTTACGCCCGTACAATGCCTCAAATGGAGCGGCTTGAATGCTAGTGTGGTAACTGTTGTTATACGAAAACTCCACTAACGGGAGATGTTTTTCCCAGCCGTTTCCGAAATCGATTACTCATGCCCGAAGCATGTCTTCTAGAGTTTGGATGGTGCGTTCAGACGGCCCATCTGTTTGCGGATGATAAGCTGTGCTCATATCTAACCGAGAGCCAAAAGATTTGTGCATCACTTGCCAAAGTTCTGAAGTGAAACGTGCATCACGATCGGAAATAATAGAGGTTGGCACCCCGTGCCTCGAAACCACTTCTTTAAGATAGACGTCTGCTAGAGTGGAGAACTTATCCGTTTCCTTGATAGCCAAGAAATGTGCAGACTTTGTGAGTCGATCCACGATCACCCAAATAGTATCATTCCCACGTTGAGACCTAGGCAGGCCAGTAACAAAATCCATGGAAATTTGCTCCCATTTCCATTGTGGTATCTCTGGTTGTTGGAGTAGGCCCGATGGTTTCTGATATTTAGTCTTGACTCTCGCACAAGTCAAACACTTGCTAACGTAAGTTGCTATGTGAGCTTTCATGCTTGGCCACCAATACGTAGTTTTCAAGTCGTGGTACATCTTATCTGAACCAGGATGTACTGAGTAGCGAGACTTATGTGCTTCATCCATTACAAGTTCTCGTAAATTGCCATAGAGTGGGACCCAGATGCGTCCTGTTTCGTAATATGCGCCATCTTCCTTTTGTTCTAATCGTTGCCTTGAGCCGCGTAGAGCTTCAGCCCTGACGTTTTCTGGTTTCAATGCTTCTACCTGAGCATCCCGTATCTGTGCAGGAAGACTAGATTGGATGGTGAGTTGTAATGCTCGCACACGCCTAGGTGTAGTATCCTTTTGACTGAGGGCGTCGGCCACAACATTGGCTTTGCCTGGATGGTACTTGATGGCACATTCGTAATCATTTAGTAGCTTGACCCATCGACGTTGTCGCATGTTCAACTCCTTTTGCTTGAAGATATGCTCGAGACTCCTGTGATCGGTGTAGATGGTGCACTTGGTACCGTACAGGTAATGTCTCCATATCTTAAGTGCGAAAATAACAGCTCCCAGCTCTAGATCATGTGTAGTGTAGTTCCTTTCATGAACTTTAAGTTGGCGTGAGGCGTAGGCTATGACCTTGTCACGTTGCATCAACACACATCCAAGACCCTGAATGGATGCGTCGCAATAGACCACAAAATCGTCTGTACCCTCTGGCAATGAGAGAATAGGTGCGCTACAGAGCCTTGTGCAATCTTGGAGAAGTCTTTGATGAACCTTCTATAATAGCCCGCCAAACCCAAGAATTGGCATATTTCTGTTGGTGTACGGGGTGCAGGCCAGTTCTTGATCGAGTCTACCTTGGATGGATCAACGTGTATCCCATCCTTCTTTACCACGTGGCCTAGAAAATGGACTTCACGAAGCCATAAGTCACATTTTGAGAACTTGGCGTACAACTGTTCTGCTCGAAGGAGTTCCAAAATGAGTCGTAAATGCTGCTCGTGTTCCTCCCGACTCTTAGAATATATTAGAATGTCGTCGATGAATACAATCACAAACTTATCCAAGTAGGGCTTGCACACTCTGTTCATAAGATCCATGAAGACTGCAGGCGCGTTTGTTAACCCGAATGGCATGACCAGAAACTCGTAATGGCCGTAGCGTGTTCTGAATGCTGTTTTGGAGACGTCCTCGTCCCGGACTCTCAGTTGATGGTAGCCTGACCTCAGATCAATCTTTGAATAGTAGCTCGACCCTTGCAGCTGGTCAAACAAGTCGTTAATGCGTGGAAGAGGATAGCGATTCTTTACGGTCACCTTGTTTAGTTCGCGGTAATCTATGCACATACGGAAGGTACCATCTTTCTTCTTCACAAATAATACGGGAGCTCCCCATGGCGAAGAGCTAGGACGAATGAAACCCTTATCCAAGAGTTCTTGCAATTGCTTAGACAGTTCTTCCAGTTCGGTTGGAGCTAAGCGATAAGGTGCTCGAGCTATGGGTGCTGCTCCAGGAGCTAGCTCTATTTGAAATTCGACCTGGCGATGAGGCGGTAGCCCAGGTAAATCTTCAGGAAACACTTGAGGAAAGTCGCGTACTACTGGAATATCCTCTATTCTCTTCTCTTTCGTTGATGCGTCAGTAACAAGTGCTAAGATAGCGGTGTGGCCTTTTTGCAAACATTTCTGGGCCTTTAGGAAAGAGATGATGCCCACAACAGCACCACTCTTGTCACCCTGAACCATGAGGGGCTCCTTCCCCGAACGAGGAATACGAACGACCTTTTCCTTGCACAGAATCTCTGCTTGCTGTTGGGATAACCAATCCATTCCAATGACGATGTCGAAACCATCACAACGTTGGGGTCATTCCTAGCATCACCCTGACCAATCACGAACGCTCGACCCCTGGCACCATTGCCGTCGTTATTACCCCCGTTGTTGCCTCCATTATTGTTTCCCGTTTCCTTGGTTGTGGTTCTGATTCTGGTTCAACTGTGGGCAGTATCTCTTGAAGTGACCTTAAGCACCACACTGATAGCATCCCTTGTTACCCTGCTGTTGCTGCTGATTTTGTGGAGCTTGTGGCTGTTGTTGTCGGTTCTGGTTTGCAGGACGTGAGCTTCTACAATCTTTGGCTTCATGACCAAGATTGTTGCATCTCTGACAACGATCTTTGTTGCACGGCCCGCTGTGGTGCAAATTACATCGATTGCACTTAGGGTGGTTTCCCCTGTATCCACCCTGACTTCGATTACCAAAAGACTGCTGACTGGGGCTCCTGTACTCATCCGTTTTTCGCTGCTGCGACTGAGACTGAACCGAAGTGGAACCCTTGCTCGAATTTCCAATCCACTTGCGTTTGTTGTCACTGGGAGCATCCGAAGTAGTTGTAGTAGCATTAATACGTTTCGGCAGTTTGTTCTGTTCTACCGCCTGATCTGTGAGACGATGAGCAAGTCGAGTTACTTGCTGGATAGTGCCCAGATTAGCCACGGTCACCAGACTCTGAATTTCTGGCACGAGACCCTTGAGATACAGTTTGATACGTTTGATGGGAGGGTCTACCATAGTGGGGCACAATGTAGCTAATTCATTTGATCTCTTCGTATAAGCCTCAATTTCAGGCCCGTCATCTGTAAATTGAAGAACTCCACCCCCAGCTTGTGGATGTCGTCATGACTGCAATACTCTTCCTTAATCAGATCCTTAAATTCGTCCCATGGTGTGGCGTTAGCAGCTGTCAGCCCTAACATTTGAATCTGTGCTTTCCACCAGCTTAACGCAGCACCTTCGAGTGTTCCGGTAGTAAACTTTACCCTGCGAGCCTCAGGGCATTCACACATCTCGAAGGCAGATTCGAGCTTCTCGAACCAGTGGAGGAGTCCAACGGCCCCTTCAGTGCCACTGAAAGTACTAGGACGACAGTCCATAAAGGTCTTGAAAGTACACACAGGAGGCTGAGCGTGTTGACCTCCTGCCTGGGCAGCTGCAAGTGTTGCCGTAACTTGTTTGTTGATAAGAGCCGTCAGCTAAGCTTGAGTTAGGTTCACACGTCCATTCATGATCTTCACATCGAAGGAAACACAAGTAGGAAAGGTGTCGCGAATGTGTGTAAGTGTGAAGTGACAGAAGGGAGCAAGCATGCGTTGTTGCAAACAATGGCTACAATGTTATCTAACCATATCATGAGCAATGTTCTATGTAAACTAGTAAGCAGGCAATATAAACGTAATTCATATCACCTAGTATGTTGAGCCTTGCACGTGGAGTGAAGCGTCGTTGTGGATCGTTGAGCACTGTTCAGGTTATAGTCTGGTTTTATCCAAAAGTTTTCCCCTTTTTAAAACCAAGTTCACTATAACCAATGGCTCTGATACCAATCTGTCACACCCACAAAATCCACACGCGGAGTATCACCGCTTGGAGCGTGACATGAACAGGATCAAGCCACCAATCATATTGAACATAACAAGTAATAGGTAAAATTCAACCACACAATATGAAAGGTGTTTCAAATCAACAACGTAGTTAAGTGTTTAGCGGAAGCATAATTGTAAAACCCAATGTAAGTATTAATTACGAAATAAAGTAATGTTTTTAGCATGGCACACTCTGCCATGTCCCACAACGACCACGCCTCCCTGTGCAAGCTCCATGAGTACCTAACGACCTGCAAGGCATGTAACAACGAATCAACAACAAAGTTGAGCGAGTTCACAGTTGGTTGTTTAGTTATAGCATTCGTTTCGTAAATCATATGTTCGTTTGTAAACCATGTATCGTATTAATTCATATCGCGGTCTCCCAGACATGTTTGCGAAGATTAGTGGGGGCTTCCCATGTGTTACTAGACCGTGCGTATCGACTACTACGAAAATGTAAGTGGTGCCCTAAGTCAATGTCTATCAGCATTGACCCTTTGCCCATAGTCCATTAGTACACGCCCGTCCGACTGGCACGGTGTGAGGTTTGTTAAATCTAATAGCGCTATTAACTAATGACCCGCTCGCCATAGGCCTCGGCGATTAAGTCGATATAAATGAGGGACTTCATGATTGAGGTTTGGTCCAGTGTGTAATCTTGGCATCCTACCTATGGAGGATGGCTGTACGTATCCTACCCAAGGAGGATACGTGAGGTTGTAGTTACCGTTTAATCCATTAACCCATTCCCAACCCTTAGGAATCCCATGCCTTGGAGAGAGTGTGAACTCACCTTGGTTTGCTCGGTATGCTAAACTATGTGCTCACAAGAAATCAATCAAGTCCTATAGTATGCACGTATACTTAACCAGTTCAAGTTCATAACGATTCATATGCAAATCTATAACACTAGGGATGGGCAAATCCCGATCCCGATACCATACCGTCCCGATACCGACAAATCCCGATCCCGAATTTTGTGAAAACTAGGTACCGATACCGATACCGAAATACGTCGGTTCGGTACGGTATCGGTACGGTGTCGGTATTTTGAGGGTAAAATTCGGTATTATACCGATACCATACCGTACCGATACTGAAAAAACCTAAAAGTGGATACCGAAACCGGTACCGAAACAGCTTCGGTATGGTATTTTCGGGATCGGGATGGGATCGGTATTTGATACCACTTGCTCATCCCTATATGACACAAAGTGTGTTTGGCAGTCCACAACATGCACCACGTAAACAGATAGTCACATTCATACCATTCATGCTTCACACAAGTGTCTTTCACAGTTTGCTATAACATGGTTATTCATTAGCATGCTTTGACAAGGTTAACTGGTTTAACAAGGTTAACATATTTAACAGAGTTAATAAACTAAACAGAGTTAACACACTTAACAGGAATAATAAACTAACAAAGTTAATCAACTAACTGAGTTAATAACTAATAGAGTTAACAAATTAACAGAGTTAATTACTAGCGGAGAAATTAAACTAGCAGCGTATGTGACTAACGGAACTAACAGGATTACATACTTAACAGAGTTAACTACTTAACAGGGTTTGTCAACTAACAGCGTTAATAACTAACAGGATTAATATTCATAACACCCGACAAAAAATCAATGTGGCGAAAACCCTTTGGGCGACGAAATCCCAAGGGTTTTCGTCGAGCATCAAGTATGGCGAAAACACTCTTTGTGTTTTCGTCTGGCCCTTGTTTTCGTCAACATCAACAGCAACAATAATATCAGTTACACAATGCCGTAACCCTAATTCTCACTTACAGTTACATCATCTTTATCACCCAATCATTCCATCAAACAGACTCATGTAATCATATGGTTTATTATATTCCTATCATCATCGATCAATCATTATTCAATATTAGCAGGTTGATATGATCATTCAATGTATGCATCCAATAGAACCACTATCTGCTAAATGATCAACTGTTCGTTCTACAATTCCACAAACATTCACATCCGTTATCATACCAATGTCATATCAAGATTGTTACATAACCAGATTATCACTACATATGAAACCTTAATATTTCATGTATGACTAAACTATTATTATTCACAAACAAAAATCTCATCACAGTTATATCAATGAATCATGATTAAACAATCATAAGTGACAAATCAACAAAACTAGATTACACCATCCTAACTACACAAAAATATCAAAACCATAGATCGATATCAGGATTTGCAATAAGTCAAGAAATCAAATGATCGCACTTATCACAGTCAAGAACATGTCTGAACATCATAATCATATGCTAAGCATTTAAGTCAACTGAACGTGTAGATCACTAACCGAAGATCAAACAAGAGAGATTTGGCTTCGAATGAGAGGAGGGCTGCCGTCCGGTGTGAAAGGAGAGTGAGAGAGAAGTTGAGAGGTGATTAGGGTTGTTGCCGGTTACCAGTTCACGCAAAGGTTGAGGTAAAGATATACTTGATTGCTACTGAGCCAAAGGCCCACTTTGATTTCGCTGACCATAACTGACGAAAACACCTGGGTGTTTTCGTGAGGGAGGTGTTTTCGGATGGGGGGTGTTTTCGGCCAAGGTTCCCATATTTTTTAACAATTATTCAATCATCTTATTAATGCAACATATGAATAACAAATACACACATAATATACACATCACGAATACACTTATATTGCACATCCAATAATTATTAAGCGCACTTGGCAAATAAGTACGAAGTTAAATCGGATAAAGACCTTGAAAACTAGGGTTGTCACATCTCACACTAGAATCTACAGTCTACCTACTCCCACCTCAAGCTTATAGGACTAAAGGAACGATCATTGGACCAATGAGTATCGCCTTGGGACGTGACATAGAAGGTGACAGGATGGACCTTGTCGGTGAAAGATCGTAGGGCTCCGTTTCAAGCAACAACATTAGAGACAACAGTCACGGCGACATCAAGGTATTTGTAACCATGGCCTACAGTATGGAAATGAAGGTGCCAACGACATGGACTGGCCGTTGTTAGAATCAAGACGATAACAACCAAGGGAACGACGACAATAACAACACTGGAAATGATGCTCGTGGAAGGGCATTTAGGATTGGCGTGGGCGACGCTAGGATTATAGCAGTGATGTGCTAAAAGTGGTCTAAATAAATTAACTAAATTAAACCCTAAACTAGACTCTCTAAGTTTTAAATTTATAACTAAGACTCTCTAAACCTAGACCACATAATCGGAAAGTGTACCGGTCAATGCAGTATAGCCTAAGTAAGTCCGAGTATCGAACCCACGAGACTCTCTAATTACGCTAATTAGACTCTATCTAGACTTAGACTGACACGAACTCTAACTGTTTTTATATTTGAGGGGGGTTTCCAAAAATCCTAGAAATTGCAATAAAATTAAACTAATTTAATTAAATTAACTAAACACGAACTTGGACGAAGACTTAAACCAGTGCCATGAAGACTACCTAGGCTAGACGCAGGTTTAACTTGGAGTGGATTTCTATTCGAAACTAATGTGGTATGTGTAACGACTCACACAAAAACGTCCTAAAAACATTCCGTAAGTATAAACCCGAAACCCTGATATAACAACTCTCATTAAAAATACTATTTCTTATTTTAATTTAACCAAAAGGAAACCCTAATTAAGACACCCAAGTGATTCTACGTGAACCCTAAAATTATCAGAACAATCAGAATCAGGACCAGGGCCCCTAAAACTCAGGGGGGGGGGGGCATTCCCTACTCGATGATTATCCTTATAAATTATTATAAAAATCGAATTTAATTAAATCGTCGACTCATCAGGCCTAGTCCCACGCGTGGCAAGCCTATAAGTAATTCGTGTCCCTTACGGACCGTAAGCATTAATTGTTACGGTCCGTAAGCTAGCCCAAATTCTTGTATAAATAGCAGGCATTGGCAATCGCATTCTGTTGTTCATTCGACGCTCAAATTCACTCTGTATGTCGAATTATTGTCGAAATAAGTCTCAAAAACACTAATTAGTAGAGGGGGTGCTGCCACGATACAGGGTATTAACTCGATCGCTATTACGATTCAATGTCCGATCGATTAAACTATCCAATGGATGTTTAAGTGCTGCTCAAATTGGGTTATACTTTGTTATTCATCGTGATTTCGACTTGAATGTTTGAGTGCTGTTCGAAATCGGACTATACTCTGTCATTCGTTGTGAATCCGCTGAATTGTTAAGTATTGCACTTTGTCATTCGCTGTGAGGGTTTTATCTCGTGAGTTATCGTAAATGCTGTATTAAGTTATCTACCTAGTTCGTGTGCACTAGGTTACAAGACTAATCAATAGGCTAAGTTCTGCCTGTATAAATCTGCAATATCTCGAGGCTTATCTGTAATTTTGGCCATATGAATCTACATGGTTATAAAGTGAGTCATTCTCTTTTTCTCACAGTTTGTGAGTTATTCTCTTTTTATCAACTATTTTACAATACCTCAAATTATTTTCAAGGTTATAATTACAGGGACTAAGTCGTGGATATCTTGAATTACTGGTTAGTGGGGTATTGTGCACATTACAAATTTTCTCCCAGTTAGGTTCATTGACCTACTCGGGATAATCACTGTTAGGTTCATTGACCTACAGGGATAATCGTCACTATTTAGGTTCATTGATCTAAATAGTGGTATGACCATCGTCACCATTGTGACTTGTTACCATTGTGACAGAATGCCAGATAAGAATAAGATAGAAGCCATTGTAATCGCTCTTATGCTGTAATTAATAACTATGCATCATTATGCAAAATAGAATGATTCACTCAGTATTTCCCGCTGACAAAACCTTTTTAAAACACTTTTCAGGTAATTACAGTAGATTGGAGTAAGAGATGGATACGGCACTGAAAGGCATCAAGAAGTGGCTTATTTATTAATTAAATCAAAATAAGAAATATTGTTTTATGTAATAAAATTTATCTTTATTAAAGCTACCATTATAAAACATGGGTTTATCCCATTTATTAAATAAAATCCGGTGTTTTCTAAACTCTGATATTTTTCCTAACTCACGGTCCTGATGAAATTTCCGCTGCAACGTTTTCAAAATAATCACGGTACCACTGGGCTGTTCGCGACTCCCGATTCCGTCCAGGGTGGGTCGGGGGTCGTGACAGAAGGTGGTATCAGAGCCAACTCAAAGAGCCACTGCTTTAAGCCTTTAGGTGTTGTGATAATAATACCTAAATTTAGATAAAAGAGTTAGGAGATTGCTGTTAACTGGTAGCATTTAGACTTGAACTTAAGAAAAGATGCCTTAGTATTAGCTTCACGATAAGCTAAGTATTTGTGTAAATAAATATGATAGATTTTGGTGTGCCATAAGTAATATATTTGGTAAAGTAATATCACGGGACAACTAAGTCCAGAATCACTAGTTGAGAGAATGATCAACAGTGTTATGATTAGAATTACTAGTTGAAAGAATGATCAACAGTAATATGACCTGAGTCACTAGTTGAAAGAATGATCAAATTTACACTGTCACAGGAATCGTTTAGTGATCAATATAATAATAAGATATGTTATGGAAATACAAATTTCCTTAATTCTGAATAAAAGCCCTAATAAGATAGGCACTTTTTGAAAAGATACTAATTATGGGAAATGGAAAATTTTCTCCGGCAAGACTGGGTATGATGTAGCAGACTCTCCAGTTTGTCCGGATATACTGAAATTACCTCTCCGGCGAGAACCGGGTAAGAAGGTATATAATATGTCAGCAAGTGACAAGATTTTCCTAAATAATATCATGATCTGATATCTGACTGGTTTTTGGAAATATGAAATTGTTAAAAACATTGACCTGATAGATGGTATGTTTATTTCAGCATATGAAATATGTGATTATATAGATAGGTATATCTATAAGGAATTCCAAAAAGTCAAATTGGAATAAAGCACAAGCATCTGTGTCTAGATTTCTTTATTAGGAATCTCTTTTCCGATATCAAACATTATTTCGTTTGATCATCAGTCTCGTAGCTCGTGTGATAAAATAAACAAAGGAAACCCATTAAGTTGGGATACTATCGAAAGTGCAAAGAATTTCTAACACGTTACCATAAACTATTAACGCAAGTAAAAAGCATGTAAAGTTGTGATAAGGTACAAGAAAACACATGAAAATTTAAATTATAAATCCACAGAAGTTGAAGTATATTACACATAACTTTCGAGGCAATACCTTTTGAAAATATAAATTGGGCACGATGACACCAATGTTAAAATTCCGTCAGTAAGAAGAACTACTAATAAAAAAGAGGCACTTTGCCACATGATCCTACAAAATAAATATCTCTAAAGTACGCTAGAACAGGATTTCATAAACATCCGTGCACAGTCTAATCAGAGTCATAATTATTATCACTGCAAAAAGGAGTCACATACTTTTGCAAATTCCCTATTTCATTTTTCGACATTCCCTGATAATGTCACTTAACAACAGTTATCACACGAAATTCCGGATAGAAGTTCCTATATTTCTTTCGTTGAAATTTTGACTTTTGCATATAATAAATTAACTTTCGTGTTTCTACTTTCCCTAATGATCATCCTACCAGGAGGATTTATTTCATAGTAGCGAGTATTGATTCATTTCATTTCTTGGTAAATCCACACGTTACACATGCACCGTTTGTTGTACATGTGGTTCGTTTAATTTCTGAATTCCACTGGAGGGCTTCATTCTAATTTGTCGTTTTATCCAAACTCAAATATCCTTTAATTAGACTTGATTTTGGCACGGTGGACCGCATTATTGCTAAACAATGACTCTTAATATCGAGTCAATAAATTTTTGAAAAACTCAATTTTCTTTGGCATCCAGGGTTTCTGTTATGACCATGTCCGAATTTTTCTTATTTAAACTCGTTTTGTTTAAACCGAGTTCAATTGTTTGAACTTGCTCGCATTACATATTCAATTCAAAGTTCCATATGATGAATTAAAAACCATCATATTCAAAATAATCCTAACAAGCATTTCAATTCTCTTGAACTATAACATGCTTGTGTAATCCTCGACTTCACTAAATTATTTCTTTGATCACGATCACCTTGTGGTGACATTTTCACAAAATCTGAAGATTGCGCTAATCTCGGATTTAATTATTTAATTATTTATATTAAAATCCACATTGTTGATTTATTCTATACAAGCAATCTTAAAACAATTATATGCTCAAATAATGATACCTAAATACATATTTCGGTATATCTCTTAATAGTTATTACAATATCAATCGAGCCTTTCGTAATATTTATTGCTATATCATTGTTGATCGAAAAACATTATATATAAATTTAATTGATTATATATGGAACTATCTAATTTACAAATATAATGTTTCTATACTTTAAACCATTGCGATGAAGAAATTATATATCTATATATAAAAACTATGTTTGAGATATACTCTTATTTAAAAGTTATTGTTTAGTTATTTATTATTGATAATTTTATTATTAATAATAATATATTAATAATAGTAGTGTTAATATTAGAGTATTATCAGGGGCAGGTATTGGATAGCCTAACCTTAGTTATGCATGGATTGGCCACCTATGCTTAAACAAGGCAGCACTAACCAATATCCAACCATGATAATGACTAGTTAATATATATATAAATTAAGTCATCATACTTATTTAACAAATTCTAAATATATATAAAAATATTTCTTTTATATATACTTTGTACTGTAAGAAGAAGATATATTTTCATAAAACAAATTAGAGGGATGAATAAAATTATATAAATAAATATGTATTACATGTTTTGTGATAACCATGTACTGTAACAAAATAAATATATAAAAATAATATACTACGTTGGATTAGGAGAATATTATAATATATATATAGAAATAATTCCCGTTTTCACTTATTTACAATATTTGTAAATACATTCACAACTTTATATGGTTTCAAAATAAAAATAAGTAATCACATAGAATCGACCCGTTAAATGTTATATATAGGTACAAAAGTATTTGTACAAATATTTTGTACAATAAATATTTTTACACCTTTAAATTTTCATTTAACGTTATAAATAATAGTGATTCTTTTACAAAATAATAAAATATTTTGTAAAATAATAACTTCATTGCGGTATTTTGTAATATATATATTACATAGTAAGTTATTTTACATAGTATAGTAAAATACTAAAATAATATCTATTTAAAAGTAGTGACCATTTACATATAGTAAAAATGCGTCACAAATAATATTTATATTTAATATATATGATACGGTTCAGACAAGTACACAAATAATATATATATTACATTTGCTTTACAAATATAATATAATGGTTGGTCTTACCAAAACAATTTATTTTTATTTCATTTCAATCTCTAGGACATAGTATGAAAACTATGGTCACTAATAGTGTATTATCACATTGTTGCACAATTAAAACAACTTGGAACCTTTAATTAATGATACACTAACTCTATTGTCTTTTGGTGTATCATTGCAATTCACTCATCTCAATCATAATGATTTTTTTCATATCATAATTTAATATTTGACAAATCATTTTTCATGCTTTTAGTTCCTTTGAAACCTATCAATTCTAAGTCTTCCTCCGTTGCCAATCAAAGTAAGCTTTCTTTTCACAAAGAAATTTTCTTTTAATTCTAAAAAAAAAAAAAAAAAAATCATTCACATTCATTCTAAATATCTATTGATCATATATCTTTTGGCTTAAACTTAGTTACTTTGGAAATTATATCATTTCATCTCATTCATTTGATAATCGATTTCTTGAACTCATTCAGTTGAACCATTGAATCCTACTTATGGTACAACTCTTATTCACAAAATTTGATATTTAATCTGTGTCATTTTGTTGACTCAAATATGACATAAATCTAAAAGAAATATCATAACCCAAATATACTTGGAAGCTGAAATCTGAGATAAAGAAAAAGTATTCCAGTAAATCTCGAGGACGAGATTTTTATTAAGGTGGGGAGAATGTAACGACTCACACAAAAACGTCCTAAAAACATTCCGTAAGTATAAACCCGAAACCCTGATATAACAACTCTCATTAAAAATACTATTTCTTATTTTAATTTAACCAAAAGGAAACCCTAATTAAGACACCCAAGTGATTCTACGTGAACCCTAAAATTATCAGAACAATCAGAATCAGGACCAGGGCCCCTAAAACTCAGGGGGGGGGGGGCATTCCCTACTCGATGATTATCCTTATAAATTATTATAAAAATCGAATTTAATTAAATCGTCGACTCATCAGGCCTAGTCCCACGCGTGGCAAGCCTATAAGTAATTCGTGTCCCTTACGGACCGTAAGCATTAATTGTTACGGTCCGTAAGCTAGCCCAAATTCTTGTATAAATAGCAGGCATTGGCAATCGCATTCTGTTGTTCATTCGACGCTCAAATTCACTCTGTATGTCGAATTATTGTCGAAATAAGTCTCAAAAACACTAATTAGTAGAGGGGGTGCTGCTACGATACAGGGTATTAACTCGATCGCTATTACGATTCAATGTCCGATCGATTAAACTATCCAATGGATGTTTAAGTGCTGCTCAAATTGGGTTATACTTTGTTATTCATCGTGATTTCGACTTGAATGTTTGAGTGCTGTTCGAAATCGGACTATACTCTGTCATTCGTTGTGAATCCGCTGAATTGTTAAGTATTGCACTTTGTCATTCGCTGTGAGGGTTTTATCTCGTGAGTTATCGTAAATGCTGTATTAAGTTATCTACCTAGTTCGTGTGCACTAGGTTACAAGACTAATCAATAGGCTAAGTTCTGCCTGTATAAATCTGCAATATCTCGAGGCTTATCTGTAATTTTGGCCATATGAATCTACATGGTTATAAAGTGAGTCATTCTCTTTTTCTCACAGTTTGTGAGTTATTCTCTTTTTATCAACTATTTTACAATACCTCAAATTATTTTCAAGGTTATAATTACAGGGACTAAGTCGTGGATATCTTGAATTACTGGTTAGTGGGGTATTGTGCACATTACAAATTTTCTCCCAGTTAGGTTCATTGACCTACTCGGGATAATCACTGTTAGGTTCATTGACCTACAGGGATAATCGTCACTATTTAGGTTCATTGATCTAAATAGTGGTATGACCATCGTCACCATTGTGACTTGTCACCATTGTGACAGAATGCCAGATAAGAATAAGATAGAAGCCATTGTAATCGCTCTTATGCTGTAATTAATAACTATGCCTCATTATGCAAAATAGAATGATTCACTCAGTATTTCCCGCTGACAAAACCTTTTTAAAACACTTTTCAGGTAATTACAGTAGATTGGAGTAAGAGATGGATACGGCACTGAAAGGCATCAAGAAGTGGCTTATTTATTAATTAAATCAAAATAAGAAATATTGTTTTATGTAATAAAATTTATCTTTATTAAAGCTACCATTATAAAACATGGGTTTATCCCATTTATTAAATAAAATCCGGTGTTTTCTAAACTCTGATATTTTTCCTAACTCACGGTCCTGATGAAATTTCCGCTGCAACGTTTTCAAAATAATCACGGTACCACTGGGCTGTTCGCGACTCCCGATTCCGTCCAGGGTGGGTCGGGGGTCGTGACAGTATGGAACCGGGATCTTTTGATACTAAACCTATTAAGAGACCAACTAAGCCCCTCAACCCTTTTCGAGGTGAAACTTATGGCACTACCTAGGCCGTTACGACTACCGGTTGTTAGATTTCCTTACAGTCCTCTAACTTCTTGAAAAGTGCCTTAATATGACAATCTACCTTACAACGCGAAAGTCTAAGGCAACTATGGATTCTAACTTGGTTTAATAGACACGAGTATGATTAGGGAACTAAGACCGATTTCTTACAAAACCTAATCCTAGCTATATACCAAACCGAGACCTATTAATAACCTCGAGCCTTACAGCGACAAGATTGGTAGAACACTTGATTTTCTAAGATTACCGAATATTACTTCTAAGGTTATTCGCACGATTTCACCCTAAAGAATTAAATATTTATTACGTGATATAGACACTCACCAAAATCTAAAACCCTAGCACGACTCTATTGTGTGATATAGACCGTCACCAAGAATCATACGAAGCAATAATCAATATTCAAACAATACCAAGCAATATACACCAAATCACAATACCATAATCGTTTACTTTTCAAGAAAACCCATAAACCATATTAATAACGAATAAAATCCAAACTTTATTAAACCATTGTCTTTAGCCTAGGTAGTTTATGAAATTTAGCCGCTGAACATGATCAAAAACATAATAAAAATCAATAAAAAGTCTGAATTCATCTTGTAACAATTAAAAACAAACGAAAACTAAAGACACGGGAAGAATAAACCCGAATGCTTCACTCCCGAGTGCTGCCGATCGTTACCCGATGATTCCTAGCAACCGAAAGCTTCAAACGCCTTCAATCAGCCGCTACAATGCTCCTTGAACTCCAAAATTCGTAAGTTTGCTATGTTCGTGCGTCTCCTCTCATGTTCTTCCCCCTTTACTGCCGTCAATATAATATGCCACCTCTCCAAGTTTGATCTTCGTGTGTCTGACTTCGTTGTGCTTGGCCCACTCCTTTTCTTTTTTTTTTTTCTTTTTCTTTTTTTTCAGCCCTCCACTCTAATGTATGTTTTTCTTTTATTATTTTCGTCACTGCCTTCTAGAACAATAATGATTCCCTTCAATCCGCAACCCCACTATATTTTTCGAAATTAATTAGGAGTCCCCCCTTTCTTTGCTGCCGTATGATGTCATCCACCCATCTCAATATATATTACTTTGCATCCAAGTTGAATTAATTGTACAAGATTCCTTTTAGGGTTTAAATTGTAATGTTTCTTTTATTCCTTCACATGGCCCATGATATAATACTCTCCTGTATAAATTGCATAGACAAAAGGCCTAGTTGCATGCGAAAGATATGCCAAGCCCAAAACTCCACTAATTCTCAAAATTAGATGGGTCTGATGTCCATGTTATTTGTCCCCAAAATAACAATTAATATGAATCACCCTTTTTAAATAATCTCTTTGTCACCTGTTGTCTCCCATCAACTTTATTAATATATAAAATTCCCACTTTCCTTTTCTTTTTCCTTGTCTTGCCGTGTACTTCTCAAAACAATAATCAAATGGGCTTCCAATAATAATAATATAGAGATAACCAGGCTCGGCCCACTCAAGGAAAATAGTGGCAATTTTAATTCGGTCTCTGGTACTCTACTCTGTCCAACTGGCTGGTTATTTAATTATTACTCTTTTTTGCTCCATTTACACCAGGACGGCAAAACACAAAACAATATAATATACTACTAATCTATACTATATAATAAAAGAAACCTATTTAGGGACACTTGTCATCGTATTAGGCCATGTCTTATGGATAATTATTATTTTTATTTAATCTTTTTAATCTAAATTATAATAAATCATTCCCACAATAACTTTTATTTAAATGTTAATGATTCTAGATTTCTTATATAATTATTTAGTTAAAAAAAACAATACAATAGTGGTAGATCGAAAGTGACAAAATAGATTTATCAATTCGATTTTACTTGATCAAATTCGTTATTATCAATTCCTTCTTATTTTTCATAAAATAAGTTGTATCATCACATATGGTAATATCAATTCTTCTTTATCTTCTTATTTACCATTAAAATATATTTTAACATCCGATAAGGTAATATCAATTTATCTTGTCTTCTTCTTATTATTTTTTGAACTACGAATTTCTTTTAGTCTTTCTTATCGTTTGTGAGACTTGAACCCAAAGTTACCCCTTCCGAACCCATATATTTTAAAAGACTTGAACCCAAAGTTACCCCTTCCAAACCCATTTATCTTGTCTTCTTCTTAAAATAACCCGTAATAAATCTAATTTTATATATAAAGTAATATTAATATTATGAATGAGAAGTATACATTAAACTTAAACTAAATAATAATTATCTATAGTTAAGTAGAAAAGATTAAGCAAAATAATATTTAGTAGGAGAGTTACCTATAATTAATTATAATTAATTAGAAGAGATTAAATTAAAGAGTAAATTGCCAAAATCGTCCCTCAGGTTTGGGTATATTTGTCATTTTCATCGAAAACAACTTTTTATACTATTTAGTCATTCACTTTCACCATATCTATCGTGTACCGAGTATATCTATTAGTTTTTTAATATAATTTTCTTATTATTTGGTATATAAAATCATATTTATTCAAGCCGTGTAATACACGAGAGTTTTTTAATATATAACTTTTTTTATTATTTGGTAAACAATATTACATTTATTATTACATTTATTCAACCCGTGTAATACACGTGGTTTTAAAGATATAACTTTTTTTTTTATTATTTGGTATAAAATTACATTTATTCAACCCGTACAATATGGTTCTTTTAGATATAACTTTTTATTATTTAATATATAAAATTACATTTGTTTAACCCATGCAATAAAGGAGGTTTTTGGAGATATATTATTTTATTATTTAGTATATAAAATTCATTTTTTCAACCCGTGTAACACACGGGACTATAACCTAGTAACTAAATAAAACAAATAAAAACTATACAAAAATTATACAATTTACACGGGACAAATATGTGTATTTTACTCCACATCAAGCAGCATGGTAGTTTGTATGGGTAGCTAATCGCTTTGTCTCTATTCTTCTTAACCCTAATGTTTCTTGAAACTGAACCTGTTGTGGAATCGGCTGATGGCAACTCAATTGAAACTTCACATGTTCGTTGGGATGCAAACTCGACCTTGTGGGACAAGTGTTCGACATTGACCTTCTTTCTACTACCCTTGATAGTTTTGATGCAGTAGTCAGTATGGATTGGTTATCCAGATATCGCGCAGATATACCCTGTGAGGAGAAAGTTGTCGTCTGTCATGAAGTATCCGAGTGGTGCAGAGGTTAGCATCAATTCAACAATGAAGGCCAGAAGTGTCCACGAAAGGATTACCCCGCTATGTTAGCACTCGTTACTGATGTTAAGGCTAAGGAAAAGAGGATCGAGGATCCACCAATTGTTCATGATTTCTCCCTATGTGCTACCAGAAGAACTATCAGGTTTACCTTCACATCGTCAGGTGGAATATCATATCGGTATCATGTCAGAAGCAGCTCTTATTACTAGTACTCCTTATTGTCTCACATCAGGAAGGTTGTAGAAACTGCCTAATCAACTTCAGGAACTGTTGGACATGAGTTTTATCGGACCTAGTTTTCGCTTTGGGGAGCCCAGTTACATCCGTGGAGATAAGCCTTTTCGTATGTGTACTGATTATCGAGAACTTAACATGGCGACAGTTAAGAATCACTTGCCTCGACCATGTATTGACAACCTGTCGACCCGTTGCGAGGGACAGGTTCCCATTCGAGGATTGACTGACGAACGAACTATCATCAGATGGAAGTCCAAGGGGAGGATGCTCTTAGAACGGCATATCGGACGCAATGCGGCCATTGCGACTTTGTACACCATGATCATTGAGTTAATCAACACACCAGCAGCTTTATGGATCACAAGAATCGACCGTGTTTGTTGATGACGTTTTGAATCATTACCAGGAGAAAGGAATAACATGGGCGGCATATGTATCCTATTTTAGAGCTTCTGAGGGAGGAGCCACTCCGCGCGAAATCTTGTTAAAGGTAACTTCTGGTTTCGAGAGGTACATTCTTGGTCATGTAAACAACGAAGTAGGAAAACACGTGGATCTCGCTAGGATCCATTTTGTTAGAAACTGATCGACACCAAAGATCCCTTCGAGGACACAGCAACTTCTTGGTCTCACTAGATACTCATGAGAGCTCAGGTCAGAACTACCGTTCAGCAGAGAGATCATGACTCAACTTTTGGGTGTGTCCCCTTTAGAGGATCTTTTTACAACAACATTACTAAGCAATTTTATTGTCTTATCATATATGCTGAGGGTGATGCTATGTTTCAAGCATTGCAGAAAGTATTATTCGAGGACTAGGTCAGAACTTCCATTCAGCAGAAGTCCCGGAATAATACCCCAGATATCACTGAGTATAAAGACCTAGTATATCAGAAAAAGAAACCTTTCAAACAAGATTTCGGGGGTTACCCATATATCCGAGAGATGTTTCCCCACGATATAAGCAAGTTTGAATTTAGGTTTATATCTCATCACAATCTACTAAATGTGCAAAAACCTACTGAAACATCATCAGTGAGACCGTTTATCACTTTTAACTTTCCAATTCTTTAGCATGTTGTGATAGTCCACTGATGTACTATCATTTCCTCTTTTATACAACAAAACTCATTTTTCATTTTATCATGTTTTTGTATTTTTCAAATTTTCAAATGTTTTTGGATTTTCTAAAATTTCTTACTCCCCCTAAAATGCAAACACATTTTAGGAAATTTGAAAACAAACTAATACAAGAAAGTTGACAACTGATATCAAATCACATCAATTCGCCATTCACTTGGCATAATCAATCAGAACTCCCCCTTTCAACAAACTATTTTCTCATTTAGATTTCAAAACACTTAAGTTTGTTTTAATCAAAATGATTTTTCCAGAAAAATAAGTTTGTTTTTACCACTTATAGGGGCATGGTTCATCATATTGTCTTTCAACCACTTGTATGAAAATTACCTCAAGTTCAAATTAATGACCTTGAGTAATTACTATGACAAAACAAACCTCTGTATCACTTGTACAATGAACTTATCAAAGTAATGTTTCATGTCACACCCCGACCGCGTAAAACAACAAATCGCGGCGGAAACATCGGGGCGTGTTGCAACAGAATTAATGTTTCACAACCATGGAAATTAAAGTTTCGTTTTATTGATTGAAAGTGTTACAATGTCTTAATAAACAAATAAATACAACATAATTAACTAGTCTTGCATCTTTTATTGTCACTAAAACCCAAGTCTGTCTATGTGTAACTTGATCATCTTATGCAACAGCTCCTGAAAAACACATGTGAAAATAGGTACGTCAGCATAAAAATGCCTGTGAGATACATAGGTTTTGTGAAAATAAGATTCATGACTTATGTTTGAGAAAATGTTTAGTCATGAACCTTGTTATTTGCTTTGTCTTTTAAATCATTTGAAAAACGATAAGATCAGATGATAAGTATAAATAAATGTAAGGTTAAATGAATAACCAAGTAAAATGTGTTTGCATAAGATAAGTTGTTTATAAATCAATGTCTTGTGAAAAGTATGTTATTTGTATGAAATGTTCTATGTCTCAAACTGAAATGATTCAAATAACGTTACGACATGTAATACCATACAAACACTTATATATAGGAAGTACCAGCGGCGTATCCACCATGCTTGTATCATATTACACACGCATCGTTACTTAATCACTTAATCAAACCAAACCAAACAATGTAAAATGTTCATGTCAAGATGTAAATCATGTCAAAATGTCTATGTCAAATATCCATGTCAAATGTCTATGTCAAATATCCATGTCAAATGTCTATGTCAAATATCCAAATCAAATGTCTATGTCAAAATGTCATGTATGGCAAGTGAAAGGTCTCAACTAAACCATATGCACAAAAACAAAGTATTGAAGTAAAACTTGGTTTAAATCAAAGCTATGTTTTGTGTAAATGCATGATCAAATGTCAATCATGTTAAAATGTCTATGCCGAAATGTCTATGTCAAATGTCTATGTCAAAATGTCATGTATGGCAAGTGAAAGGTCTCAACTAAACCATATGCACAAAAACAAAGTATTGAAGTAAAACTTGGTTTAAATCAAAGCTATGTTTTGTGTAAATGCATGATCAAATGTCAATCATGTTAAAATGTCTATGCCGAAATGTCTATGTCAAATGTCTATGTCAAAATGTCATGTATGGCAAGTGAAAGGTCTCAACTAAACCATATGCACAAAAACAAAGTATTGAAGTAAAACTTGGTTTAAATCAAAGCTATGTTTTGTGTAAATGCATGCAAATATTTAATATGAACATTTATGTGGTATTGTAAAAATGCATACATCCAAGCCTGGCGACTGTGGTGATAAACCCTTTAAACAAATTAAAGGTCTATCTGTCTTAATGTCAACGAATTCGGTCATTCCTTTCATCCCCTTTCCCTGGGACGTCCGGAACGGGAGTTGTCAATTCCTATGGTACCACTACCTACTAACGAACGGCGTAGCTAATGTTAATGAATGTATTGTCCCATGTAAACAAACCAAATGTCATACCAAAATGTAAGCATGTGATGAAAAACAATGTACTAAGTATGCACGCAATGGACATAAATAGCATAAAATGTAAATGTAAAACGATGTACTAAGTATGAACGCAATGGACATACATAGCATAAAATGTAATGAAATCATGTACTATAATGTACTAACGAACATAGCAGGTATATGATGTGAAAACAGGAAAACATGAAAGTAACAAGTAGGCACATGTGTTCCACCCCAAAACAGTTTGGAAAACAGTAAAAGAGGGGTCTATGTACTCACTTGAGATTGCTCAGTTGTCAAAAGATAACCACCAAGTAATGCTATAGATCTCGGAATCAAACGGCACCTAATATAGGTAACTATGTTAATAAACCGGACCTAAATCGGAAGATTGGATAGAATGAGGTTTCGTAAACCAAACGAGTGTAGAGACTCGTGTCATTTGGTTTAACAAAGCCTACATACTAAATGAAACTTAACATAATTGTTTACGACCCATTACGACCCGTTTAGGTAGCTTATGCTACTTTAACGCGTCGTTTGCGTGAAACGCGTTCGGACCGCCTAACTAGTCCTATGACAAGTGTTATATGCCTAAACATGTTACATAATCAGTTATGTGACAAAAGTTTAGGTTACATATGCTTAATTACCAATTTTACATGAAAAGGGTATTCTGGTAATTTACCTAAGGCATATAAATTACCTATCATACAACTACTTAAACGATGTGACCATAGGGTATAACCTCGGAAGGTTATTCCCTACCTACTATGGTCACCTACTGTGTTTGGTCGGATCCTAATGATCGACCAAACTGGGTCGGGTTCGAGGTATAAGCGATTTATTAGATCGCTTACCCTACGACCCTAGACAACGTGGTAATCAGTAGGCATAGTCCCAAGGGACTATGACCATCGTGATTACAATCACGTTGCGAAGTTCTAACGAACTTCGAATTGACCATTACTGGTCAACGCTGAAAGTCAAACAAAGTTTGACTTTCTGACTCGAAAAGCAGTAAAAATAAGGAAAAGAACGAAAGAATACTTACGAAGGGTCCAAGAATGGAAGGTTTGAACCCGAACACTCTCAGGTATGAAGTGTTAAACACGACAACTTAGAGAGCAAGTTCAGATTCAAAGGTGTGGGTTTTTGGGTGTGATGTTGGTGGGTATTTATAGGAAATGGTCCACCGTTGGGATCGTTTCTTGGATAACGTGCCATGATCCAAGGCGTACACTTGTCGGAACCTTATGGTGGCTGAAATTTGGTTCTTATCCGCTGACTAGACGATTGAGAATGTGTGGTTGAGAAACGAACAGCTGGATCTGTTGTGAAATACACTTAATCTGGTCAGATCATGCACTAGCGTAGCGCTACAGGTAGGCCCTTAGGGCTCGCGCTACGCTACTGCCTCCCTGATTCAGAAATGTTTCAAAATTGGCAGAAATGGTCCCTGCACGTGTTTAAGGCCTTTTTCGATGCGTTTGAACCCCGTTAACCTCATTTCAAGGCTCTAAAATGAAGTTAAAGTATAGGGAACTCAAAACATACTCAAAAATATGCCGGATGATGGTTCGTTGGGTCGTACGAACGCGATGTTCGCTTAATTACGACGGAATGCGCATAAGCGCGAAAAACGATCCAAATGACGCGACGAATGGATTTTTCTTAAGGCGAACACTAAAATAAAATATAGTCATACTTCCATAAATTTTTGGATGTCCGGATGTATTCAGAACGTAAGTTATGCGCGAAAATGCAAACTTGTGCACTTTTTGACACTTTTAGTCCCTGAATGTCCCAAAAGTTTATTTTAGCACACCGAACCCCTCAAAGCCTATTTCTAAGCTATGTAAAGGATTTTTATGGTATGTTTAACTTATGGTCATGTTCCAGAATGTCTGTTACAGTTCAAATTGGCATACTTTCGCAGTTTGTCAAGTTTAGTCCCTGTAAGCGAATTAACTTTGATTTCACCACACCAAACCTTCCAAAACTTATATCTAAGTTATGTAAAGGTTATTTTAGGTATGTTAAACCTATTTCACTATTCCGGAGTGTTTGTTTGCATTAAACTGGTTATATTTACGCATTAGTGCGCGTATAACCTTCCAGAAAGCGATTTAGAGTTTGAAATCGAATAGAAATTGATATGTGCAAATGATACACATATTTTTACAAATCCCAAATATGAAATACAATATTTCATTGGTTTGGTATTTGTTTGATGGCCGTGGAGGCACAGGTGTTACAGTCTCCCCTACTTTAGGAAATTTCGTCCCGAAATTTATTTAGAGGAAACTTGTGAGAGTCTAAAACATGAAGTTGAAAAGATCGAACAACATTGGTTAGGGTTCTGAACTTCTAGTAACCTTAATAACATTATGCTTTCAATGTAAGAGGGATACTTATATACAAGTATATGAAGCGTCATTGGTGCGTCCACCGTACCTCCATTACATCGTTATCATTTTGTTATTGTTGTCGCTATCGGTTCTTACACATAATAAATCTTACTGGGTTTCTGTGCATTGAATTCCACAATTATGTAGGCCTCCATAATTACGTAGTTCCTTGTACAGTCCGCACAGTCTATTTTATAATGTGTAGTGTAAAACCAAATGAACAATCCTGTGATGAGTGTAACTAGACTTCCATAGAGTCCTTTAGACTAAATCAATAAATGATTTAAATAGACTATCCAGGAGTCTGTTCAGTTACATCACTAGATGTCATTTTTTTAACCAAATTGTGAATCAATCTTTTTGACTAGACCACTAAAGGGTCCCTTATGAATCATGGAGTGGTACTATATAATCCAAGGGTCTTAACTATTACATAGAAGCCCATTTAAGGATTAAAGGTAGTACCTTTTGAATATCCTGCTACGAATCCCTCTTATGAAGATATGAAAGATCCTGCAAGGATTTGGATAAAGAATATCCAGAGTAGTAAAAACACCAAAAATGCATAAAAGAAAACATAAGATGAGTAAACACATAGTCACATAACCACAAAATTGTTTGTTAATTTGTCTTGTAAACTGCGTACATGCGTTTAAAGCACACTAGGAATCCATTCCGTGGATTTCATTTGGTACTTTAAACGTTTATCAAGAATCCAACTATAAAGATAGAAAGATTCAAAAAGAAAATTCGATTTCGATTATTAGGAACCGAAGTGTTCGAATTAAGGTACATAAGGAATCCAATTAAGGACTCTGATTTGGAATGATGATTATCCACAAGGGTCTAATTGTGGAGATAAAAATATCCCATATGGATTTTAGAAGTTGAAGATGTTTTGAAATCTTGCACGGGATGTGCTTAAGTCAAAACATGAAGTAAAATGCTTATGAAGTTGAGATGCCTGTTATGTCAAGGCGACATATGAAGCGGAATTTGAAGGTTAAGTCAATGTATGAGGAAAATATTTTTGAATACTATGCATGGGGTTCTTTTAAGAGAAATGTGTTTAACGTTTTTGAAACCTTATATATATAATACTTTTGAAATCATAAAGTAGGTGTATTAGATAGATATATTTAAAAATGTTTTAAAATCATGCGAGATGAATTTTTGAACTTATGTATAAGGTTTTTAAAAGACATGAATGATGCTTTTCGAAATCATGCACTTGATTAGTAAATGTATTGTGTTAATATTGTTTTCAGACTATATGAAATATTTTGAAATTAGAAAGGTTGGTTTTGATAACATGGCCAATGTTTTTGAAATAACATAGACCATGCATCTAGAAAAGATTGTTTTCAAACTATATGAAATGTTTTGAGATCATGAAGATTGTTTTGAAATACTGGTACTGTGTATGTTGAAAAATCAAAACGTAATGGGAATGAGATTTGAAAATACCCTTAGTTATCTAACCAAGGTTTTAAAGGCACAGATGTGCGAAAAGCACGATTACTCATAATGTCACTTAATTTTCTGTACTTTGTTTCTTAGAGTGAAACGAGTATTTAAAATTTTCGAGGAAATTATGAGCGATCACTTGGAAGTGAGAATCACAAGAGTAGTTTGTAAGGAACATAGTTCCTTAATGCAGGTATCATAGGAAAATCATACACACATGTAACTATACTTGTATATCAGAATTTGTGAACAACGATTTTTTTATTTATGAACAAGACATATTGTTTCACAATACACGAAACAAAAGAAACAAAGGCATAAGACAGCAACATCCTTTGTTCAGCCAAATGCTCATCCGAGGGTTGGATTTGCACTGACTATCTTCGGGCAGTTATTCCTGAAATGGCTCGTATCGCCACAGTTGTAGCAAGTACCACGCGGGAAACGAGCTTGAGTAGGGTTGACTTGGAGTTGGGTAGCAGCAAGATTTGCAACAGCTTTGTTCTGGATAGCAAAGCGGCATGTGTTGACCAAATGTCCCCGCCGTCCACAGTAGGTACATTTCCAGCAGGGTATGAGGTTTGAATGATGACCGTTGCATCGCTTGCACCTAGGAGCAGTTCCTAAGTACGGCTTCCTAGTTGGTGGCCTTGCCACTTGGCTAGGTCCAGCTTGATTAGGTGTAACCGCTGCGGGTTTCCTTGAAGCCTTACGCTTCCTTGATGTTGTTGCAAGCCTGACTACTGCTTCCTTTGGTGTCTCTTGAGTGGCTTCATTGTCGAGACGAGAGGCTTCATTGTTAAGATGAGCCATGGCAATACCTAAATCCACAGTCCTCTGAATCACTTCGCCAATTTGCTGGACAAATTTGGCTGTTCGCTCGGGCATTTGACCAGTGCCAAGAGGAATAGACATTCTAGAAGAAATTGAAAGACAGAGGAAGAAACGAGTGAAAGGTTATTGGATAATCAATACAGAATGGTAACGAATGAAAATTGTGATCATTTGTTTGTTACCTAAGGCAAACAAATGAGATGGTGACAAATCAAAGTAAATAGGTCAAAAATAATGTATCGCGAAGACATGCTCGCCTATAAGTGAACACTCATCCCAAGAATTCCCAGGTAAGCACAACTGGTCTCGCGTCTGATGAGATGTATACGAAGTGCTTGCCTAGACAGAAAACCCAGAATACAGGCATTCACCCTTCCAGTTTGCATGTGTTCACATTATTTAAAACCCAAAACCTTGACGAAGTTTTGAAAACTCAAAGGGGTTCAAAACCATATAATAGAGAGTTCAAAACCTTACAATAGAGGGTTCAAAACCTAGTAATCAATCATCCTAGAACAGATGATTAGTTTTCAAAGCGGTTTTGAAATTTATGTTTTTGTTGCGGTTGTCGCCTAAGGATAGGCGACAGTATTGTTTTATGACTAAACGCAAGTAAACTCGCGTTAGGGTCCTAAGAAGGTTATAGACTAGGTCAAAGCATTACTAATTACTAATAACCTAATTCCCTATAACCATTGGCTCTGATACCATCTTTCTGTCATACCCCGACCGCGTAAAACAACAAATCGCGGCGGAAACATCGGGGCGTGTTGCAACAGAATTAATGTTTCACAACCATGGAAATTAAAGTTTCGTTTTATTGATTGAAAGTGTTACAATGTCTTAATAAACAAATAAATACAACATAATTAACTAGTCTTGCATCTTTTATTGTCACTAAAACCCAAGTCTGTCTATGTGTAACTTGATCATCTTATGCAACAGCTCCTGAAAAACACATGTGAAAATAGGTACGTCAGCATAAAAATGCCTGTGAGATACATAGGTTTTGTGAAAATAAGATTCATGACTTATGTTTGAGAAAATGTTTAGTCATGAACCTTGTTATTTGCTTTGTCTTTTAAATCATTTGAAAAACGATAAGATCAGATGATAAGTATAAATAAATGTAAGGTTAAATGAATAACCAAGTAAAATGTGTTTGCATAAGATAAGTTGTTTATAAATCAATGTCTTGTGAAAAGTATGTTATTTGTATGAAATGTTCTATGTCTCAAACTGAAATGATTCAAATAACGTTACGACATGTAATACCATACAAACACTTATATATAGGAAGTACCAGCGGCGTATCCACCATGCTTGTATCATATTACACACGCATCGTTACTTAATCACTTAATCAAACCAAACCAAACAATGTAAAATGTTCATGTCAAGATGTAAATCATGTCAAAATGTCTATGTCAAATATCCATGTCAAATGTCTATGTCAAATATCCATGTCAAATGTCTATGTCAAATATCCAAATCAAATGTCTATGTCAAAATGTCATGTATGGCAAGTGAAAGGTCTCAACTAAACCATATGCACAAAAACAAAGTATTGAAGTAAAACTTGGTTTAAATCAAAGCTATGTTTTGTGTAAATGCATGATCAAATGTCAATCATGTTAAAATGTCTATGCCGAAATGTCTATGTCAAATGTCTATGTCAAAATGTCATGTATGGCAAGTGAAAGGTCTCAACTAAACCATATGCACAAAAACAAAGTATTGAAGTAAAACTTGGTTTAAATCAAAGCTATGTTTTGTGTAAATGCATGATCAAATGTCAATCATGTTAAAATGTCTATGCCGAAATGTCTATGTCAAATGTCTATGTCAAAATGTCATGTATGGCAAGTGAAAGGTCTCAACTAAACCATATGCACAAAAACAAAGTATTGAAGTAAAACTTGGTTTAAATCAAAGCTATGTTTTGTGTAAATGCATGCAAATATTTAATATGAACATTTATGTGGTATTGTAAAAATGCATACATCCAAGCCTGGCGACTGTGGTGATAAACCCTTTAAACAAATTAAAGGTCTATCTGTCTTAATGTCAACGAATTCGGTCATTCCTTTCATCCCCTTTCCCTGGGACGTCCGGAACGGGAGTTGTCAATTCCTATGGTACCACTACCTACTAACGAACGGCGTAGCTAATGTTAATGAATGTATTGTCCCATGTAAACAAACCAAATGTCATACCAAAATGTAAGCATGTGATGAAAAACAATGTACTAAGTATGCACGCAATGGACATAAATAGCATAAAATGTAAATGTAAAACGATGTACTAAGTATGAACGCAATGGACATACATAGCATAAAATGTAATGAAATCATGTACTATAATGTACTAACGAACATAGCAGGTATATGATGTGAAAACAGGAAAACATGAAAGTAACAAGTAGGCACATGTGTTCCACCCCAAAACAGTTTGGAAAACAGTAAAAGAGGGGTCTATGTACTCACTTGAGATTGCTCAGTTGTCAAAAGATAACCACCAAGTAATGCTATAGATCTCGGAATCAAACGGCACCTAATATAGGTAACTATGTTAATAAACCGGACCTAAATCGGAAGATTGGATAGAATGAGGTTTCGTAAACCAAACGAGTGTAGAGACTCGTGTCATTTGGTTTAACAAAGCCTACATACTAAATGAAACTTAACATAATTGTTTACGACCCATTACGACCCGTTT
>JARYGA010039343.1:0-67232 GCA_030545235.1 Helianthus tuberosus
TTTCGTGATACAAACGAAAGATGATTAGCAGATTACATCTTTCGAAGAATGAAGCAAATGATCCTTCGAAGAAAAACTGTTGATCCTTCGAATTTGCTGATCCTTCGAAGTTGCTTAGGGGTAAAGGGATCTGTCGAAGTTGTTGAGCTTTTGAATTAGTTGATCTTTCGATTGTGGTTAATCTGACCCTTCGAAAATTTGCCTGATCTTTCAAAAAGAAGGATGACCCTTCGAAGAACTGATGATCTTTCGGAGTTGTTGAGGTGACCTTTCGAAGTCAGTTGGGGGTAAAGTTGATCTTTCGAAATCTGAGGATGATCCATCGGAATCAGTTTAATCTTTCGAAACATGAAGGCACCAAGAACATCAAGAACACAGCTCTGTGTAAAACTGCAGATTTGATGAAAACACGTTGTATACAGTTTTTGATGATGATTACTTGAATATTTAGGAGAAAAACATAAAACCCAACACTCGTTTTAGCACAGATCTGAATATTCGGGTCCAGATCTGAGTTTTTCTCATTTTCACCATTTTTACATCTTGAACAAAAACGCACAAAAATCACAGATCTAGAGCACATGTGACTTAGTAAACTGTTAGATTTACTAAATCGGGCACCATGGCTCTGATACCAATTGTAGGACCGGGTTTGGGGACCGAAACCGTGATTCTTGTGATTATGTTCAAAGACGGAAGAGATTAGCAATGATAAACAAACAACTTTGTATTAATCCGGTAGTAAAACGTTACAAGTCAGCCCGATTACATGATAACCGAACTAATACCAAAGGAGTATACATTCCGGGAGAGATCAAGTGGTGATCTCTCCCCGGGTGAGGTCTCAATCCTCCTCTCACTCTCTTGGTCTTGCAAATGACAAAGTGTTGGTATTTATACCCAACACAGGTTGTATGGTCGAAGGATCTAACTGATTGATCGATAGATCATCTGTCGATCATCCAGCTATCGAAAGATACACATATACCTCGAAGGATGACATATCCTTCGAGGTCTATCTTCATCTATCGATGGATATCTTTCGAGCTCATCGAAGGATATACACCATCCTTCGATGCCTTATCCTTCGACACCAAACATTATACAACCATAATTTGTCTAGCAAAACCCACACGGTCAACCAAATAACCCTCTCGTTTGACCACTTCAAACGAGCGGGTCTATACACGTTTGTTTGACCGTTTCACTAACTATTACAAATTCAGCGTACAATAATAACTAATCTATTCGACAAGCATCGGACACACAATCTGCATCAACAAATTCCCCCTTGGACGCTACTCGTGAGGTTCAACTTCGATGTCTTCCACGTCGGAGGATCTTCAAAGTCTTCACGCGTCGTAAGTAGAGAGTGTATCAACAAACTCCCCTTTTTGTTTAGGTAGTGTGTCAATAAACTCCCCCTTAGATTGAACTCTCCATTGAGTCATGCTCGTGAATCTTTTGACTTGTCAATTCTTCAGATCCTTGTGGTGTTGATGAAGGGTCAGCGGCAACTCGATCACTTTATCCTTTGAGTGCCTCCACTTCGTGTCTTCATTCCAAAGCTAGTCATCGACCATGTTCTCCTCGCCTTTAGCATCTGCACATGCAAGAAAGCTAAACGCATAATGAGAACAACCGCTTGGAATATAGTTAACATTTAAACAAATGACACATATGAGATCAAATCTCAATCAAACACCAACCGACAACAGTTTGAAAGTTTAGAAAATGATCAATTTAATCCTTTAACTTTCAAAACTTGTTAACTTCGACTGTGATTGTAGGACCGGGTTTGGGGACCGAAACCTTGATTCTTGTGATTATGTTCAAAGACGGAAGAGATTAGCAATGATAAACAAACAACTTTGTATTAATCCGGTAGTAAAACGTTACAAGTCGGCCCGATTACATGATAACCGAACTAATACCAAAGGAGTATACATTCCGGGAGAGATCAAGTGGTGATCTCTCCCCGGGTGAGGTCTCAAACCTCCTCTCACTCTCTTGGTCTTGCAAATGACAAAGTGTTGGTATTTATACCCAACACAGGTTGTATGGTCGAAGGATCTAACTGATTGATCGATAGATCATCTGTCGATCATCCAGCTATCGAAAGATACACATATACCTCGAAGGATGACATATCCTTCGAGGTCCATCTTCATCTATCGATGGATATCTTTCGAGCTCATCGAAGGATATACACCATCCTTCGATGCCTTATCCTTCGACACCAAACATTATACAACCATAATTTGTCTAGCAAAACCCACACGGTCAACCAAATAACCCTCTCGTTTGACCACTTCAAACGAGCGGGTCTATACACGTTTGTTTGACCGTTTCACTAACTATTACAAATTCAGCGTACAATAATAACTAATCTATTCGACAAGCATCGGACACAAAATCTGCATCAACAAATTCCCCCTTGTCCGTTGCTGTCGAATGCTGAAAATGCAACTGCAATCGATCTTCAGTCAAGTATTCATCTTCTCTGTGTTAACAAATTCCCCCTTGACCGATGATCCAGGTAAGTAGTATCTTGATGCTCCTTGTAAAATATTTCCCCCTTAAAGTACGCGTATCCGTGTTGGGTGTTGTGCAATTTCCTCAATTGACCGATCTTCCGCTGATCTTCCAATACTCCAACCGGCATTTGATAAGGGTTCCAATCTTTAAGAACTGCATCAAGTCTTGATCTTGTCATAAGAACTCTATTTCATACAAGCATACTACATTGATAGAGATTTCTGGTGAACTGTCTTCTGTAAACCGTCTTTGTGGAATCGACCAAGTAATGCACTTTAATCTTCAGCATCAACACTCAGGAAAGTCAGCTAGACCAAGTGTATCCCTTGCAAGCTCAACCAGCATGCTTAGTTGAACTACATCCAGATCTCATTGTCTCGCCTTTGTGAAGTTGACCACGTAATGCACTACGGATCTTCAGCATCAGTACTCAGGAAGTCAGCTTGACCAAGTACATCGTCTGCAAACTCAACGAATTGAGTTACCCCCAGATCCCTGTAAAATCCCAAAGAAACATCAAACCCAAAACCGAATCCTGCAGGTCTTCAGCCTTGAACTATCAGCTTCCATAAAGATTCCCCAGGTCTTCAGTGAACAGCGCTTTTGTAACTACTGTAGACTTTAGAAACCTGTATTTTTCCGTGCAAAACCCTTCACGCTGGCTGGAGAATTAATTAAAATTCTCAAATATGTGTCTGTGCAAAACATTCCACGCCGAACCGATTGTATCACCAGAAAATCACAACTCTACCACCTGTGATTGCGTTTAGAAATTTACCGAAGAAATTCAACATTTTTATCCCCCCATTTCTTTGGTAAAATCTCTAAACCTTAACAGATTCTTTCCACTTCAAAGAAACTGTCGTCAAATGTTCACCAATTCCCTCCACTGAGCGGAACTGTCGTCAATCTTTATTGAATGTTCTCGGTTCCGAAAATTCACGAAAACGACTTTCTTCTTTGCATATTCTAGTTGAATAAGAACGTCCCCTAGTACCCCGTAGGATCCGACTTGTATCCCTCCAAAGACTTTGTGAACTCGTTAGGACCGGTGTTGACATTGACATTCTAGGTTCATTCATTCGTTACCAAATGCGAGAATATGACAATAAACAAAAAGGATTTCTTCGTTGCATATTCTAGTTGATAAAGCAATGTCGCCTAGTACCCCATCGGATCCGACTTGTATCCCTCCAAAGACTTTGTGAACTCGTTAGGACCGGTGTTGGCGTTCAAGGTTCATACGTTCGTCTTCAAATGCGAGAATATGACAATAAACAAAATGCTTTCGAACATTTACGAATAACCGGTAACAATCATAAACATTGACGTGCGGAAGTGAACATACTGTGCTGTTTTTGGCCCATAATAGTCGCGTCACCATTTTTGCCATTGCATCGGTAACCGTGACTACCCCACAATTTTTCAAACATCAAGTTTTCATCATCTCTTGTTTTCATCATGCTGCATCACCCCGCACGCTCCCAAATTCATACGAATTTTGACGTTGACATTTAGAAGCGCGGTTCAAATCATCTTCGCGAACACCCAACCCCACTCCAAGTGAATTAAATGAGCAATCAGTAACAATCTAACTGATCTCATAATAAAAATTCAATCCAATGGGGCCCAACTTGTTACCTTTTAATTCATGTAGGCCCAATCAATGAGCAGTTTGCCTAAAACCATTAAACATTGAAATGCAAATCAATTATATAAACAAACTGTCCACCACCCAAATTCCATGCGGCCCAATTGAATTCTTTATACAAAAGGCCCAATAGTCAACAACCCTAACTCCAAGATTCAGCCGACAATTCCACTTTGTCTTATCCATTCTTCACTTTCCTCGATACACAACAAGCATTCACAGTCTCTCTCTCCTCAAAAGTCAACAACCTGCCGACATCAACATCTTAATGTCAGACTTTTCTCTTTCTTCGATAAACAACAACTCAGCCACCAACGCCTAGTTTCATCACACCTGGATCCTTCGAAATCTGGATCAATCGAAAGACAGACACAAATCCTTCGAACATATTGATGTTAATGATCTTTCGACAATACACAGATGATCTTTCGACAATACACAGATGATCTATCGAAGTGAAACAAGGATGATGCTTCGAAATTGTTGTTATCCTTCGGATTTGCTGATCTTTCAAGGTTGTGAGTGACCTTTCGAAGTTGTTTGGTAAGGTTGATCTTTCGAAGTATGAAGATCTGACCCTTCGAAAAGATAACTGACCCTTCGAAACTGTGAGGGATAAAGGTGATCTTTCAAGACAGAGTAGGTGATCTTTCGAGGTTGTTAATTTGACCCTTCGAAAACAGTTGGGAAATGATTGACCTTTCGAGCAGTTAACTGATCCTTCGAAGTTCTTTACATCTTTCAAATTATGAAGATGTGAAGAACATCAAGAACACAGCAACCTGGGTAAATTGCAGATTTGATGAAAACGCTCGTACACGATTTTTGATGAAGAAAACTTGAATATTTAGGAGAAAAACATAAAACCCAACACTCGTTTTATCACAGATCTGAATATTCGGGTCCAGATCTGAGTTTTTCTCATTTTCACCATTTTTACATCTTGAACAAAAACCCACAAAAATCACAGATCTAGAGCACATGTGACTTAGTAAACGGTTAGTTTTACTAAATCGGGCACCATGGCTCTGATACCAATTGTAGGACCGGGTTTGGGGACCGAAACCGTGATTCTTGTGATTATGTTCAAAGACGGAAGAGATTAGCAATGATAAACAAACAGCTTTGTATTAATCCGGTAGTAAAACGTTACAAGTCGGCCCGATTACATGATAACCGAACTAATACCAAAGGAGTATACATTCCGGGAGAGATCAAGTGGTGATCTCTCCCCGGGTGAGGTCTCAAACCTCCTCTCACTCTCTTGCACACACTTGTGCTCTCACTCTTGTGTTGCAAATGACAAGGTGTTGGTATTTATACCAAACACAGGTTGCACGGTCGAAGGATTAAACTGACTGGTCGATAGATCATCTGTCGACCATCCAGCTTTCGAAAGATACACACATACCTCGAAGGATGCCATATCCTTCGAGGTCCATCTTCAACCTTCGATGGATATCTTTCGAGCTCATCGAAGGATACACAATCCTTCGATGCCTTATCCTTCGACACCAACAATAAGCAACCATAATTTGTCTTGCAACCACACACGGTCAAACGAATAACCCTCTCCTTTGACCACTTCAAACGAGCGGGTCTATACACGTTCGATAGACCGTTTCACTAACTATTACACATTCAGCGTAAAATAATAACTAATCTATTCGACAAGCATCGGACACAAAATCTGCATCAACATCTTGTTTGTATAAACATAGATCGAGAGAGGGGAGCAAGAGAAATCAAAGTTCTGTGTTTTGAAGATGATATGAAGGTCCAGCTGATGGTTTTTTTTATTGAATGAGAATAAAGAGGCCCTAAGGTCTCACATATTTATAGGGAGGTGAGATGGGATTTATAAAGATTGTATAAATCTTTTGTAGATTTTATGAATATTTTGTCAAGATTTTCAAGGGATTTTGTAAAGATTTTATGTAGATTTTGAAGAGATTTTGGAAAGATTTACAAGAAAAATCTTGTAGTAAAGATCTAATACATTATGTGCAGGTTTAAGCTTGCGGGTGGCTTGGGCCCAGGGCCCACAAGCCCATCTCGTGTGTAAGTGGCCCGTAATTCCTACGAGACCCGTTGTAAAAAAAACCCGAACTCCGTTTAACATCAAAAGATAAAATTTTAGTGTTAAAATACATAAAATATGGTCGGTAGTCGTTGTTTGCACGCCCGTTCATCGATTACGGTAATAATCGCGAAAAATTGTATCGTTGCCGTCTTTAATCCGTTTTTCGATCCGGTTTCGACTGTAGTCACTAAAATTTAATTACGAAGCTAAAATATATCGTAAAAATTTAATATTTGTCGACGTTGTCAGTATTCTGTTCGGTTTCAATCCGTTGCCGTTTAACGTTTCGCAGGTTTCTCTGTAAACCACCGTTCGCGCGCTGTAAAGTCGGATAGGCGTTCCTAGGCACTCCAAAGGCCCTATTAAGTTAATTAGCGTCGTAAACACAATTTATTATCGTGTAATCACCTATTAATCACGTTATTTAGAGCCGTAAATCACCGGTTGTCACATTCTACCCCTGTTAATAAAATTTCGTCCTCGAAATTTAGTTTACGTTAACTCCTTAGAGTTACATTATGCGTAGAAAATACGAATAGTATCAAAGTGAACGATCATGAAATCGAATCAAGACTTATTCGAATGATGTGAATTCAAGGACGTATCACAAGATGCAAATGAATTCTAGAAATGATCGCACCCAATAAACGAACTTAGATTCAACAAGCTCAAATGTAATAGTTTGCATGAAACGCTTGATCGTGATCAGTTTAGATGTCAAAAGTTATGTCACATATGTTTATAATGAATTTTGGCATCAAAGGGGTATTTTGGTAATTTACCTAAGGCATATAAACTACCTATCATACAACTACTTAAACGTCGTAACCATAAGGTATAACCTCGGAAGGTTATTCCCTACCTACTATGGTCACCTAATGTATTTGGTCGGATCCTAACGATCGACCAAATGGGTCGGGTTCGAAGGTATAAGCGATTTATTAGATCGCTTACCCTTACGACCCTAGACAACGTGGTAATCAGTAGGCATAGTCACAGGGGACTATAACCATCGTGATTACAATTACGTTGCGAAGTTCAAACGAACTTCGCATTGACCATAAACTGGTCAATGCAGAAAGTCAAACAAAGTTTGACTTTCGGACTCGAAAAGCAATAAAAGAACGAAGGAATACTTACGAAGGGTCCCCGAATGCTAATCTTGATTCAAGTAGCTCAGGTATGAAACAAAGGTTTCAACTTAGAGCTTCTCAAATAAGATTCTAGTGGGTTTTGAAGTTGGGGGATGTGGGTATTTATAGGATTTCCCAAACCGTTAGGATCGTTTCTTGGAAACCTTGGTCGAATCTAAGGCATACACTTGTTGGAATGTTGTGGTGACTAAAAATGGCCCCTCATGAACTGAAAGGGCAAGTGTGGGTGTGTGGTTGGGAGTTTAACAGCTGTAATCTGCTGATTAATTGATCTTATCTGATCTGGGAGCCTGACGCGGGCCGCGTAAAGTATCACCCTGGGTTTACGCGGGCCGCCTGAAGTCCTGATCAGAAACCAAGTTACAAAAATGACAGTTTTGGTCCCTCTTGGTGTTAATGGCCATTTCCGACATGTTTAAGGCCCGTTAAGCCAACTTTAAGGCCCTAAAATGATGCCTAAACATTGTGGACATGAAACATGCTCAAAAATATGTCGGATGTCAGTTTGTTTGGTCGTACGATCGCGATGTTCGCTTAATTACGACGGAATGCGCATAAGCGCGAAAAACGATCCAAATGACGTGATGAATGGATTTTTCTTATGCCAAACACTAAAATAAAATGTTTTAGTGCTTACATAAATTTTTGGATATCCGGATGTAGTCAGAACGTAAGTTATGCGCGAAAATGCAAACTTGTGCACTTTTTGACGCTTTTAGTCCCTGAATGGCCCAAAAGTTTATTTTAGCACACCGAACCCCTCAAAGCCTATTTCTAAGCTATGTAAAGGATATTTATGGTATGTTTAACTTATGGCCATGTTCCGGAATGTCTGTTACAGTTCAAATTTGCATACTTTCGCAGTTTGTCAACTTTAGTCCCTGTAAGCGATTTAACTTGATTTTGCCATACCAAAGTCTTCAAAACGTATTTCTAAGTTATGTAAAGGTTATTTAAGGTATGTTAAGCCTATTTCACTATTCCGGAGGGTTCGTTGCATTAAACTGGTTATATTTACGCATCAGTGCGCGTATAACCTTCCAGAAAGCGATTTAGAACTTGAAATCGAACAAGAAATGATATGTGCAAAAGATACACATATTTATACAGATCCCAAGTATGAAATACAATATTTCATTGGCTTGGTATTTGTTTGATGGTCGCAGTGACCCAGGTGTCACACCGACAACTAAAGTGTCGTTATATTTTCAAAATTCAATTAATAATCAATCATTAATATATAAAACTTTCATAAAAGCGACAAGGTATAAGATAAACACTAATTTAATTTGGTTCGAGCTCGCTCATGTGAGACGTTAAAACTAGAAATATAACGTAATGAAATCGTTTCTTTAATCTATTACCGAAACTTCTCGCGTCGCTTAGTCGAGTAGGCTGACCGAGTTGACTCGGTTTGACCGAGTCAACCCGAACAACGAACCGAACCGCGAACTTATGTTGATCGCTCCGAAACTTGACCCGAACCACCGTTGACCATGCTTGACCTGTTGCTGACCCGAGTTGACTCGGGTGTTGACCGAGTCAACCGGGTTTGACCCGAAACATGAAGCTGAACCCGAAGCTTGAAAGCTCGAATAAAAGTCGAACCACACCAACTACTTTACTATCTTTATCACTGCAAATCGACAGCATTTCCTCACCATCATCGGCACCTTAAGTCATCGGAAATATAAAAAAAAAAACAGATAGGGGAGGGGGTTACCGTCGTCGGAGGGAACAACCACCGCCGCAGCGGCGGTGCTCCGGCCGTCACCGTTGTCGTTCCGTCAACAAGCACCACCGCCTCCGCCGTCATACCCCTCACCGTTCTCTCTCTCCTCCACATCTCTCTTTCCCGAACTCTTTCTCTACCCTCCATCTGTCTCTCTCTCTTCGCCCCTGATTCATCATCGTGCCACCATCAGACGGTGGTGTTGGCGTCGGTCGTCACACAGGTCGCAGAACGGGGGGGGGGGGGGGCTGTGTGTACTGTCGGAGGGGAAGGAGGGTGTTATCGGAGCTGGTTGTGGTCGCCGACTGTAACACCGGCAGCCGGCCGATAGGTCGATCGGACAGAAGGTCGAGGGAGAAGGGGGCTAGAGGGTAGAGATGAGATGGATTTTATGTGTGTGTCTTGTTTGTATAAACATAGATCGAGAGAGGGGAGCAAGAGAAATCAAAGTTCTGTGTTTTGAAGATGATATGAAGGTCAAGCTGATGGTTTTTTTTTTATTGAATGAGAATAAAGAGGCCCTAAGGTCTCACGTATTTATAGGGAGGTTGAGATGAGATTTATAAAGATTGTATAAATCTTTTGTAGATTTTATGAATATTTTGTCAAGATTTTCAAGGGATTTTGTAAAGATTTTATGTATATTTTGAAGAGATTTTGGAATGATTTACAAGAAAAATCTTGTAGTAAAGATCTAATACATTATGTGCAGGTTTAGGCTTGCGGGTTTTGGGCTTGGGCCCAGGGCCCACAAGCCCATCTCGTGTGTAAGTGGCCCGTAATTCCTACGAGACCCGTTGTCAAAAAAACCCGAACTCCGTTTAACATCAAAAGATAAAATTTTAGTATTAAAATACATAAAATATGGTCGGTAGTCGTTGTTTGCACGCCCGTTCGTCGATTACGGTAATAATCGCGAAAAATTGTATCGTTGCCGTCTTTAATCCGATTTTCGATCCGGTTTCGACTGTAGTCACTAAAATTTAATTACGAAGTTAAAATATATCGTAAAAATTTAATATTTGTTGACGTTGTCAGTATTCTGTTCGGTTTCAATCCGTTGCCGTTTAACGTTTCGCAGGTTTCTCTGTAAACCACCGTTCGCGCGCTGTAAAGTCGGATAGGCGTTCCTAGGCACTCCAAAGGCCCTATTAAGTTAATTAGCGTCGTAAACACTATTTATTATCACGTAATCACCTGTTAATCACGTTATTTAGAGCCGTAAATCACCGGTTGTCACATTCTCCCCCTGTTAATAAAATTTCGTCCTCGAAATTTAGTTTACGTTAACTCCTTAGAGTTACATTATGCGTAGAAAATACGAATAGTATCAAAGTGAACGATCATGAAATCGAATCAAGACTTATTCGAATGATGTGAATTCAAGGACGTATCACAAGATGCAAATGAATTCTAGAAATGATCGCACCCAATAAACGAACTTAGATTCAACAAGCTCAAATGTAATAGTTTGCATGAAACGCTTGATCGTGATCACCGCAAGCTGCAAGTTCTACCGACGCCACAGGGTGTCGTAGTGAATGAAACAATTCAAATATAGCGGTGATCGAACAAGTATCACCTGTGTTTTGTATAAAACGCTCAATCATGATTAGCCCAAGCTACAAGTCTGTACTGACACCACAAGGTGTCGAAATCAACAAACGACTTAATGGAGTTGTAGACCAAACAAATCTACTACGACTCAGAACAATGAAACGCTTGTTAAAACGAATTCGAATATGATGTTTCCAATACATCTTATGATGTCTTGAATTGAATATGTGTAATGAACAAGTTCAAACAATTGAATTTGATTTCGGCGCAAGCCGACAATAAATACATGTATCGACAAGAGATCTTTTGGCATAGGCACAACGAAATACCATGTATGTAACTTGAAAAAAAAGGAATTTTCAAGAAAATGTGTTGACTTGATAACAAAGAAGCCAACAATTTCAATAATGCGGGTCATTCGAATCATAAATCAATAATTAGATTTAGCGAAATAATATTTGAACTTTGATGAAACACTTATTTGAAACGAAACCACATGCGTAACAAACGATGCATGCGTAACATATGAATTCCTCAAGGAATGAAGCAATTGAATATTCGCTATACTGAAGGAAATGATCCTGATACAATGACCATCAAGAGGAGTAGAGATACGAAAATCTACTCAGTAAGTGTGAAAGTCGAAATTTCAATAAAAGAAATTTAAGGACTTTACCTGGGGTTGGATGTGATAACCAGTTGTTAGGTGTTATTACCATAGCGTATTCGTCGTTAATGAGATAGGGGGGAAACACGGAGACATGTGTCTTCTCCTTGGCGTGATTCGTGTCGTTTGCAGGACCGCGTGCCAAACTGCTGCTTCCTCGAAAGTCGTATATGACGTACTTCAACCTCCGTTGATGTATAGCTTAAGTTTCACGTATACTTGTGCACTAGCGTTTTGTTATGCGTAGGCTGCCTGCTCGGGAAGTTAAAATATCATAGACAATATGGATAATGGTGTGTGTCCGAGTTAATATTCGCAGTTCCTACGTGATGACCTTTAATGAACTTCAACATGAGTTTCCGAAGGTCTTAAATGCATGTTTCCTAAACTCTCAGAGTTTTGTGTACTGTATGCGACTGTTTTTTGTGTACCATGTATAAAATACCACAATAGCGTACGTTTGAAAATGAAATTTTGACTGTTAGTTTTTTTGGCAACGGTTGGAGACCATATTCGAGTACTATTCGTTCTGTATGTATTCAAGGTTTTAATAATCTAAGTCCCCAGAGAAATATGAGGTTAGTGCCTAGGTATCTCTACAGAGAACCCTATTCGCTGTAACCTATAGCTCTGATACCAACCTGTCACACCCCGAAATTATCAGAGCTGGCGTGACTGGACCGGTATCTTCATTGCACAGCGGAAGCAGTTAAAACAAAGACTTTCTAGAAATTGAACGCCCACTAAGTACTCGACTCCACATGGTTCTCCTATTCCAACCGTTCCATAATTTCTGAAAAGTAACCTGAGAAAGAACATGCGAGAAAAATCAACATAAAGTTGAGCGAGTTCATAGTTTGTTTGTAAAAGATTTGAAATAAATCTTTTTGAATAACCGGTTTTTGAAGTATTGTTGAGAAAACGAATTTAAAATCATTTTCTTGTCATGTTATATGGAAACTTTGTATGAAAACATGACATTTATCTTGCATAAATCAAGTATTCTTGTATAAATCAAGTATTCTCGAATAAATCAAGTATTTCTGTATGTATCATGTTGTTAATGGGTTGCAAGGCCATTAACATGTGACACGACATAGGAAGCAACCAAACCATAGGCATTTTTCTAGTTGTCGATTCACGACGGAGACACAAAAGCACTGCTCGGTACTAGTTTTCACCAAGAATGTGGCTGCCTTGACACCCGTTAGATCTAACCTTTTGTTCTGCGGTCTAAGTATGTACACGATTAATGGTGCTTATGGTACCCTATTCGTGACACGATTTCTCGTATCATTCCTCAAACGCATCATACTTGGTACTAGTTATCACCAAGGGCGCTTCTTGTTTTTGTATTCATCGTACCATTACTCATGTATTTTTAAACTCTTGTATTTGTATTTTCCCGTAGTTTAGAAAACTAGAATTCGTGTGTATGCATATTTTGAAAAATACGCTTGTTTGAAAAACCGGTATAAAACATAAGCTTTTCGTAAACCATTTGTGTCAGTTAAAACTTGCTTGGAAAATGGTTTAGAAATAAGTAAATCTTGTATGTTTTGCAAAAAGTGCATGACTTTCCACCCCGAAAACATTTAGAAAAATGTAAAACTGTAAAAAGGTGGGGTTATGAACTCACCTAAATATTCCTGTGCAAAGCTAGCTTTATATGACTTCGTGATGTCGTTTCCAAGACGTGTCTCGCTAGCGTGCATTCTACAATATTCCTAACACGGAATATCTAATAAGTTTCTAAATAAAAGCGGTAACTAACTACGTGTCACCTAGCTCTACCGAATCATTGACCGAACGATTTGACGGTAAATTTGTCAACTTAACGAAAATGATTGAGTTATACGTGTTAAGTCTTGTTTAATGTCGGTGATGATCACTAAGTTTTGGAAATACTTAGTTTTCCTGAGATTTAAAGTATGTAAACATATCGAAAGCATTTCGTTAGTCGTCTCTGCAAGTCGTGCATCTATGTAGCGAATGCTTTTATAATATATAACGTACTCGTATTATATATTGTGCCTTGTATGATAGTAATCAAAATATGGTTTTTGCCGTTTAGGCGTTTTGTAATAAATATAAAAGTTATATTTATTTTATAAGAGATTTATCACGTCGTTGCATGTTTCACATAAATACATACTATATTTATTCTTGTAAATGAGTACGAGTTGCTTAAGATTCTAAATAAATACAAAACTATATTTATTTTTATAGACGAAATCATGTCGTTTGATATTTGAAATAAATATAAAGTATATTTATTTTCATGAAACGGTTTCATATTGTTCGATGTTTGAAATAAATATAAGATATATTTATTCCGTTTAGGCGTTTTGTAATAAATATAAAAGTTATATTTATTTTATAAGAGATTTATCACGTCGTTGCATGTTTCACATAAATACATACTATATTTATTCTTGTAAATGAGTACGAGTTGCTTAAGATTCTAAATAAATACAAAACTATATTTATTTTTATAGACGAAATCATGTCGTTTGATATTTGAAATAAATATAAAGTATATTTATTTTCATGAAACGGTTTCATATTGTTCGATGTTTGAAATAAATATAAGATATATTTATTTTTATAAAACGATTTCGTGTTGTACGAAAGTTTGAAATAAACATAATAATTATATTTATTTGTAAATTAGTTCGTGTCATCGTTGTTTTAGTTGTAAGGTATCGTCAAAAGTAATTATACGTTTCTATTTGTTTGTACAAAAGATTATTTGGATCTGATACTTTCGTTTTTTATAATAAGACACGCCTTGTTTTAACGGATTTTCGCGAAAAACAGGCAGAGTTTCCTCAGTTTTTGGACGGCCCCGACTGTCACACCCCGACCACGTAGAACATACAAAACGTGGCGGAAACGTCGGGGAGTGTTGTAACAGAATTAATTGTTTCAAATCCATGGAAATTGAAGTTTCGTTTTATTAATCAAACATGAAAGTTTACATTGTTTTAAACAAGAACCAAAGAGTACATAACATAAATTAACTAGTTCTTGTCTCGTTTTAAGTCACTAAGGCACATGTCCGCCTAAGTATGTCTTGATAAGTCCTATGCATCATCTCCTAAAAACACATGTGAAAATAGGTACGTCAGCATAAAAATGCCCGTGAGATACATAGGTTTTGTGAAAACAGAATTCATGACTTATGTTTGAGAAAATGTTTAGTCATGAACCTTGTAATTTGCTTTGTCTTGTAAATCATTTGAAAAACGATAAGATCAGATGATATGTATAAATAAGAGAATAATGTATGGTTACATGATTAACCATGTAAAATGAGTTTGTATAAGATAAGTTGTTTGTAAATCAATGTCTTGTGAAAAGTATTTTATTTGTATAAAATGTTATATGTCTCAAATTGAAATGGTTCAAATAACGCTACGATATGTAATACTATACAAACACTTATATATAGGAAGTACCAGCGGCGTATCCACCATGCTTGTATCATATTACACACGTCTCGTTACTTAAATCACTTACTCAAACCAAACCATCAAGATGAAATGTTTAACAATTGTAGTAATGTTTATGTATAGTCAAATGTCTATTGTCAAATGTAAATCATGTCAACTGATACAACTGGTTCACACGGTTCGATAGTTACAAACGGTTCATATAATCAAAGGGTTACGACGGTTCAAATAGTCAAATGGTTACAACGGTTCAAAATGTAGTATAATGTGTTCATATGCTGGATGAGCATATGCAACAGGAATGCAATGTAAAACAATGTACTAAGTATGCACGTAATGGAAATACATAGCATAAGTGTAATGTAAAACAATGTACTAAGTATGCACACAATGGGCGTACGTAGCATGAAATGTATTGTAAAGTGATGTACTAAGTATGCACACAATGGGCATACATAGCATAAAATGTATTGAAATCATGTACTATAAATGTACTAATAAACATAGCAAGTATATGATGTGAAAACAGGAAAGCATGAAAGTAACAAGTAGGCACATGTGTTTCACCCCAAAATAGTTTGGAAAACAGTAAAAGAGGGGTCTATGTACTCACCTGAGATTGCTCAGAAGTCCTAAGATAACCACCAAGCAATGCTAGAGATCACGGAATCAAACGGCACCTAGTATAGGTAACTGTGTTAATAAACCGGACCTATGTCGGAGGATCGGATAGAATGAGGGCTCGTAAACCAAATGAGTATGGGAACTCATGTAGTATGGTTTAACAAGGCCTACATACTAAAATGAAACCTAACCTAAGTGCTTACGACCCATTACGACCCGTTTAGGTAGCTTATGCTACTTTAACGCGTCGTTCGCGTGAAACGTGTTCGGACCGCCTAACTAGTCCTATGACAAGTAGAATATGCCTTAACATGCCTAATATTGTCGCCAAATCAGTTTAGATGTCAAAAGTTATGTCACATATGTTTATAATGAATTTTGGCATCAAAGGGGTATTTTGGTAATTTACCTAAGGCATATAAACTACCTATCATACAACTACTTAAACGTCGTAACCATAAGGTATAACCTCGGAAGGTTATTCCCTACCTACTATGGTCACCTAATGTATTTGGTCGGATCCTAACGATCGACCAAATGGGTCGGGTTCGAAGGTATAAGCGATTTATTAGATCGCTTACCCTTACGACCCTAGACAACGTGGTAATCAGTAGGCATAGTCACAGGGGACTATAACCATCGTGATTACAATCACGTTGCGAAGTTCAAACGAACTTCGCATTGACCATAAACTGGTCAATGCAGAAAGTCAAACAAAGTTTGACTTTCGGACTCGAAAAGCAATAAAAGAACGAAGGAATACTTACGAAGGGTCCCCGAATGCTAATCTTGATTCAAGTAGCTCAGGTATGAAACAAAGGTTTCAACTTAGAGCTTCTCAAATAAGATTCTAGTGGGTTTTGAAGTTGGGGGATGTGGGTATTTATAGGATTTCCCAAACCGTTAGGATCGTTTCTTGGAAACCTTGGTCGAATCTAAGGCATACACTTGTTGGAATGTTGTGGTGACTAAAAATGGCCCCTCATGAACTGAAAGGGCAAGTGTGGGTGTGTGGTTGGGAGTTTAACAGCTGTAATCTGCTGATTAATTGATCTTATCTGATCTGGGAGCCTGACGCGGGCCGCGTAAAGTATCACCCTGGGTTTACGCGGGCCGCCTGAAGTCCTGATCAGAAACCAAGTTACAAAAATGACAGTTTTGGTCCCTCTTGGTGTTAATGGCCATTTCCGACATGTTTAAGGCCCGTTAAGCCAACTTTAAGGCCCTAAAATGATGCCTAAACATTGTGGACATGAAACATGCTCAAAAATATGTCGGATGTCAGTTTGTTTGGTCGTACGATCGCGATGTTCGCTTAATTACGACGGAATGCGCATAAGCGCGAAAAACGATCCAAATGACGTGATGAATGGATTTTTCTTATGCCAAACACTAAAATAAAATGTTTTAGTGCTTACATAAATTTTTGGATATCCGGATGTAGTCAGAACGTAAGTTATGCGCGAAAATGCAAACTTGTGCACTTTTTGACGCTTTTCGTCCCTGAATGGCCCAAAAGTTTATTTTAGCACACCGAACCCCTCAAAGCCTATTTCTAAGCTATGTAAAGGATATTTATGGTATGTTTAACTTATGGCCATGTTCCGGAATGTCTGTTACAGTTCAAATTTGCATACTTTCGCAGTTTGTCAACTTTAGTCCCTGTAAGCGATTTAACTTGATTTTGCCATACCAAAGTCTTCAAAACGTATTTCTAAGTTATGTAAAGGTTATTTAAGGTATGTTAAGCCTATTTCACTATTCCGGAGGGTTCGTTGCATTAAACTGGTTATATTTACGCATCAGTGCGCGTATAACCTTCCAGAAAGCGATTTAGAACTTGAAATCGAACAAGAAATGATATGTGCAAAAGATACACATATTTATACAGATCCCAAGTATGAAATACAATATTTCATTGGCTTGGTATTTGTTTGATGGTCGCAGTGACCCAGGTGTCACACCGACAACTAAAGTGTCGTTATATTTTCAAAATTCAATTAATAATCAATCATTAATATATAAAACTTTCATAAAAGCGACAAGGTATAAGATAAACACTAATTTAATTTGGTTCGAGCTCGCTCATGTGAGACGTTAAAACTAGAAATATAACGTAATGAAATCGTTTCTTTAATCTATTACCGAAACTTCTCGCGTCGCTTAGTCGAGTAGGCTGACCGAGTTGACTCGGTTTGACCGAGTCAACCCGAACAACGAACCGAACCGCGAACTTATGTTGATCGCTCCGAAACTTGACCCGAACCACCGTTGACCATGCTTGACCTGTTGCTGACCCGAGTTGACTCGGGTGTTGACCGAGTCAACCGGGTTTGACCCGAAACATGAAGCTGAACCCGAAGCTTGAAAGCTCGAATAAAAGTCGAACCACACCAACTACTTTACTATCTTTATCACTGCAAATCGACAGCATTTCCTCACCATCATCGGCACCTTAAGTCATCGGAAATATAAAAAAAAAAACAGATAGGGGAGGGGGTTACCGTCGTCGGAGGGAACAACCACCGCCGCAGCGGCGGTGCTCCGGCCGTCACCGTTGTCGTTCCGTCAACAAGCACCACCACCTCCGCCGTCATACCCCTCACCGTTCTCTCTCTCCTCCACATCTCTCTTTCCCGAACTCTTTCTCTACCCTCCATCTGTCTCTCTCTCTTCGCCCCTGATTCATCATCGTGCCACCATCAGACGGTGGTGTTGGCGTCGGTCGTCACACAGGTCGCAGAACGGGGGGGGGGGCTGTGTGTACTGTCGGAGGGGAAGGAGGGTGTTATCGGAGCTGGTTGTGGTCGCCGACTGTAACACCGGCAGCCGGCCGATAGGTCGATCGGACAGAAGGTCGAGGGAGAAGGGGGCTAGAGGGTAGAGATGAGATGGATTTTATGTGTGTGTCTTGTTTGTATAAACATAGATCGAGAGAGGGGAGCAAGAGAAATCAAAGTTCTGTGTTTTGAAGATGATATGAAGGTCAAGCTGATGGTTTTTTTTTATTGAATGAGAATAAAGAGGCCCTAAGGTCTCACGTATTTATAGGGAGGTTGAGATGAGATTTATAAAGATTGTATAAATCTTTTGTAGATTTTATGAATATTTTGTCAAGATTTTCAAGGGATTTTGTAAAGATTTTATGTATATTTTGAAGAGATTTTGGAATGATTTACAAGAAAAATCTTGTAGTAAAGATCTAATACATTATGTGCAGGTTTAGGCTTGCGGGTTTTGGGCTTGGGCCCAGGGCCCACAAGCCCATCTCGTGTGTAAGTGGCCCGTAATTCCTACGAGACCCGTTGTCAAAAAAACCCGAACTCCGTTTAACATCAAAAGATAAAATTTTAGTATTAAAATACATAAAATATGGTCGGTAGTCGTTGTTTGCACGCCCGTTCGTCGATTACGGTAATAATCGCGAAAAATTGTATCGTTGCCGTCTTTAATCCGATTTTCGATCCGGTTTCGACTGTAGTCACTAAAATTTAATTACGAAGTTAAAATATATCGTAAAAATTTAATATTTGTTGACGTTGTCAGTATTCTGTTCGGTTTCAATCCGTTGCCGTTTAACGTTTCGCAGGTTTCTCTGTAAACCACCGTTCGCGCGCTGTAAAGTCGGATAGGCGTTCCTAGGCACTCCAAAGGCCCTATTAAGTTAATTAGCGTCGTAAACACTATTTATTATCACGTAATCACCTGTTAATCACGTTATTTAGAGCCGTAAATCACCGGTTGTCACATTCTCCCCCTGTTAATAAAATTTCGTCCTCGAAATTTAGTTTACGTTAACTCCTTAGAGTTACATTATGCGTAGAAAATACGAATAGTATCAAAGTGAACGATCATGAAATCGAATCAAGACTTATTCGAATGATGTGAATTCAAGGACGTATCACAAGATGCAAATGAATTCTAGAAATGATCGCACCCAATAAACGAACTTAGATTCAACAAGCTCAAATGTAATAGTTTGCATGAAACGCTTGATCGTGATCACCGCAAGCTGCAAGTTCTACCGACGCCACAGGGTGTCGTAGTGAATGAAACAATTCAAATATAGCGGTGATCGAACAAGTATCACCTGTGTTTTGTATAAAACGCTCAATCATGATTAGCCCAAGCTACAAGTCTGTACTGACACCACAAGGTGTCGAAATCAACAAACGACTTAATGGAGTTGTAGACCAAACAAATCTACTACGACTCAGAACAATGAAACGCTTGTTAAAACGAATTCGAATATGATGTTTCCAATACATCTTATGATGTCTTGAATTGAATATGTGTAATGAACAAGTTCAAACAATTGAATTTGATTTCGGCGCAAGCCGACAATAAATACATGTATCGACAAGAGATCTTTTGGCATAGGCACAACGAAATACCATGTATGTAACTTGAAAAAAAAGGAATTTTCAAGAAAATGTGTTGACTTGATAACAAAGAAGCCAACAATTTCAATAATGCGGGTCATTCGAATCATAAATCAATAATTAGATTTAGCGAAATAATATTTGAACTTTGATGAAACGCTTATTTGAAACGAAACCACATGCGTAACAAACGATGCATGCGTAACATATGAATTCCTCAAGGAATGAAGCAATTGAATATTCGCTATACTGAAGGAAATGATCCTGATACAATGACCATCAAGAGGAGTAGAGATACGAAAATCTACTCAGTAAGTGTGAAAGTCGAAATTTCAATAAAAGAAATTTAAGGACTTTACCTGGGGTTGGATGTGATAACCAGTTGTTAGGTGTTATTACCATAGCGTATTCGTCGTTAATGAGATAGGGGGGAAACACGGAGACATGTGTCTTCTCCTTGGCGTGATTCGTGTCGTTTGCAGGACCGCGTGCCAAACTGCTGCTTCCTCGAAAGTCGTATATGACGTACTTCAACCTCCGTTGATGTATAGCTTAAGTTTCACGTATACTTGTGCACTAGCGTTTTGTTATGCGTAGGCTGCCTGCTCGGGAAGTTAAAATATCATAGACAATATGGATAATGGTGTGTGTCCGAGTTAATATTCGCAGTTCCTACGTGATGACCTTTAATGAACTTCAACATGAGTTTCCGAAGGTCTTAAATGCATGTTTCCTAAACTCTCAGAGTTTTGTGTACTGTATGCGACTGTTTTTTGTGTACCATGTATAAAATACCACAATAGCGTACGTTTGAAAATGAAATTTTGACTGTTAGTTTTTTTGGCAACGGTTGGAGACCATATTCGAGTACTATTCGTTCTGTATGTATTCAAGGTTTTAATAATCTAAGTCCCCAGAGAAATATGAGGTTAGTGCCTAGTGTCACACCCCCAAAATCCACACGCGGAGCATCACCGCTTGGAGGCGTGACTGACCAGGATCAAGCCACCAATCATATTGAACATTTAAGTATTAAGTAAAAGTAGATGTAATTCAACCAAACCAATATGAAAGGTGTTTCAAAACATAAGTATAATATCAACGTTTAGCGGAAGCATAAAAGTAATCCAACATGAGTATAAGTATGTAATGTCATAAACGTTTAACAAAGCATTCACGATCCTTGTTCACAACGACCGCGCCTCCCAGTGCAAGCTCCAAGTGTACCTAACGACCTGCAAGGCATGTAACAGAGAGTCAACAACTAGTTGAGCGAGTTCACAGTGGGTTGTTTAGTAATAATGTTCGTTTCATAAATCGTTTGTTTGTTTAGTAACCCATGTATCGTTATCAATTACATCGCGGCCCTCCAGGCATGTTTGCGAAGATTAGTGGGGGTTTCCCATGTATTGTAAACTAGTTTTATTTGTATCGCGGCCCTCCAGGCATGTGTGCGAAGATTAGTATAAGTATCGCGGCCATTCCAGGCATGTGTGCGAAGATTAGTATAAGTATCGCGGCCCTTACAGGCATGTGTGCGAAGAGTAGTATAAGTATCGCGGCCATTCCAGGCATGTGTGCGAAGAACAGTATCAGTATCGCGGCCCTTACAGGCATGTGTGCGAAAAGTAGTGGGGGCTTCCCCATGTATCACTAGTCTAGCAGTATCTATATGTGACCTTTCCCAACCGAGGCCAGTAATCCATAATTCCCAATAATAACGTAAGTACAGATAATCATCCAGTCCCATTCCCTACCCCGGGAATCCCATGCCTTGGTAAGAGTGTGAACTCACCTTGGTTTGCTCGGTATGCTAAGTATGTGCTCACAGTTAATCAATCACGTCCTAAAGTATGCACGTATACATAATCAGTTTGTATTCAAGTTGTTTGCACGTATAAACATGTAGCACGTATTCACAATCGTATACAAGATGGTTACACTTAACAGCAGTTAAATATTCCAGTTAACACTTAACAGAATTAACTCAAGTTACTGTGCAGATTAACTGTTCGGCGAAACACACATAATGGCGAAACACACTTTCGGCGAAACACAAATTGACGAAACACATTCTGTTTCGTCGTGGCCTTGTTTGGCGAAACAGGATTCTAATTCGTCGATGACTCTTGGCGAAACACATTCTGTTTTGCCGGGAGTCCTGTTTCGTCGGATGTCTGTTTCGCAGACATCAGTTACAGCAGATGCGAATAACACATAAACCCTAATCCTTCTAGCAGCCGTCATCAATAACAGAAATCATACGAAGGTCAATGTGCATATCGAATCATCATAACAAGAACCCTAATATTTAACATGTATCGATTTCAAATATACATCATCAAAGCAGAATCACATGACACATAGACACGTACACGGATGAACGATCAATCAAGACACATAGATTTACTAACCGAGATGATGGTTTGATCGCACAAGAGTTTCCGGTGGGTTCTAGTTTGCCGTCACAGTGAGAGAGCTCTAGGGTTTCGGTTGTTTTGATAGAAAGTGTAAGAGTGATGTTGTTTTACGTAAAAATACTCGGAAAAAACGTTCTGGGCCCGTAATGGGCTTTGGCGAATCATGGGCCGGCGAAACAGCCTGTTTCGTCGAGAGGTTGTATGGCGAATCACATATGATTCGTCGGGTCCTTAATGGTCTTTTAGATCCGAAATGATTTAATCAGTTAGGTTCGCATGCCACAAACAAACACATAACCATGCAAACATAATACGTTTCATCATATCACAAAGTGTACAGTTACGAAGTCAAACAGGTCAACAACCAAACAGTCAAAGTCAACGTGCATTAAATGCGAATAAAGAAAGTCGGAAATTCGAGTTGTCACACCTAGGTATCTCTACAGAGAACCCTATTCGCTGTAACCTATAGCTCTGATACCAACCTGTCACACCCCGAAATTATCAGAGCTGGCGTGACTGGACCGGTATCTTCATTGCACAGCGGAAGCAGTTAAAACAAAGACTTTCTAGAAATTGAACGCCCACTAAGTACTCGACTCCACATGGTTCTCCTATTCCAACCGTTCCATAATTTCTGAAAAGTAACCTGAGAAAGAACATGCGAGAAAAATCAACATAAAGTTGAGCGAGTTCATAGTTTGTTTGTAAAAGATTTGAAATAAATCTTTTTGAATAACCGGTTTTTGAAGTATTGTTGAGAAAACGAATTTAAAATCATTTTCTTGTCATGTTATATGGAAACTTTGTATGAAAACATGACATTTATCTTGCATAAATCAAGTATTTCTGTATGTATCATGTTGTTAATGGGTTGCAAGGCCATTAACATGTGACACGACATAGGAAGCAACCAAACCATAGGCATTTTTCTAGTTGTCGATTCACGACGGAGACACAAAAGCACTGCTCGGTACTAGTTTTCACCAAGAATGTGGCTGCCTTGACACCCGTTAGATCTAACCTTTTGTTCTGCGGTCTAAGTATGTACACGATTAATGGTGCTTATGGTACCCTATTCGTGACACGATTTCTCGTATCATTCCTCAAACGCATCATACTTGGTACTAGTTATCACCAAGGGCGCTTCTTGTTTTTGTATTCATCGTACCATTACTCATGTATTTTTAAACTCTTGTATTTGTATTTTCCCGTAGTTTAGAAAACTAGAATTCGTGTGTATGCATATTTTGAAAAATACGCTTGTTTGAAAAACCGGTATAAAACATAAGCTTTTCGTAAACCATTTGTGTCAGTTAAAACTTGCTTGGAAAATGGTTTAGAAATAAGTAATTCTTGTATGTTTTGCAAAAAGTGCATGACTTTCCACCCCGAAAACATTTAGAAAAATGTAAAACTGTAAAAAGGTGGGGTTATGAACTCACCTAAATATTCCTGTGCAAAGCTAGCTTTATATGACTTCGTGATGTCGTTTCCAAGACGTGTCTCGCTAGCGTGCATTCTACAATATTCCTAACACGGAATATCTAATAAGTTTCTAAATAAAAGCGGTAACTAACTACGTGTCACCGAGCTCTACCGAATCATTGACCGAACGATTTGACGGTAAATTTGTCAACTTAACGAAAATGATTGAGTTATACGTGTTAAGTCTTGTTTAATGTCGGTGATGATCACTAAGTTTTGGAAATACTTAGTTTTCCTGAGATTTAAAGTATGTAAACATATCGAAAGCATTTCGTTAGTCGTCTCTGCAAGTCGTGCATCTATGTAGCGAATGCTTTTATAATATATAACGTACTCGTATTATATATTGTGCCTTGTATGATAGTTATCAAAATATGGTTTTTGCCGTTTAGGCGTTTTGTAATAAATATAAAAGTTATATTTATTTTATAAGAGATTTATCACGTCGTTGCATGTTTCACATAAATACATACTATATTTATTCTTGTAAATGAGTACGAGTTGCTTAAGATTCTAAATAAATACAAAACTATATTTATTTTTATAGACGAAATCATGTCGTTTGATATTTGAAATAAATATAAAGTATATTTATTTTCATGAAACGGTTTCGTATTGTTCGATGTTTGAAATAAATATAAGATATATTTATTTTTATAAAACGATTTCGTGTTGTACGAAAGTTTGTAATAAACATAATAATTATATTTATTTTGTAAATTAGTTCGTGTTATCGTCGTTTTAGTTGTAAGGTATCGCCAAAAGTAATTATACGTTTCAATTTGTTTGTACAAAAGATTATTTGGATCTGATCTTTCGTTTTTATAATTAGACGCGCTTTGTTTTAACGAATTTTCTCGAAAAACGGGCAGAGTTTCCTCTGTTTTTGGACGGCCCCGACAACTAAAGTGTCGTTATATTTTCAAAATTCAATCAATAATCAATCATTAATATATAAAACTTTCATAAAAGCGACAAGGTATAAGATAAACACTAATTTAATTTGGTTCGAGCTCGTTCACGTGAGGCGTTAAAACTAGAAATATAACGTAATGAAATCGTTTCTTTAATCTATTACCGAAACTTCTCGCGTCGCTTAGTCGAGTAGGCTGACCGAGTTGACTCGGTTTGACCGAGTCAACCCGAACAACGAACCGAACCGCGGACTTATGTTGATCGCTCCGAAACTTGACCCGAACCACCGTTAACCATGCTTGACCTGCTGCTGACCCGAGTTGACTCGGGTCTTGACCGAGTCAACCGGGTTTGACCCGAAACACGAAGCTGTACCCGAAGCTTGAAAGCCCGAATAAAACTCGAACCACAACAACTACTTTACTATCTTTATCACTGCAAATCGACAGCATTTCCTCACCATCATCGGTACCTTAAGTCATCGCAAATATAAAAAAAATAAACAGATAGGGGAGGGGGTTACCGTCGTCGGAGGGAACCACCACTGCCGCAGCGGCGATGCTCCGGCCGTCACCGTTGTCGTTCCGTCAACAAGCACCACCGCCTCCGCCGTCATACCCCTCACCGTTCTCTCTTTCCTCCACATCTCTCTCTCCCGAACTCTTTCTTTCCCATCCATCTGTCTCTCTCTCTTCGCCCCTGATTCATCATCGTGCCACCACCAGACGGTGGTGGTGGCATCGGTCGTCACACAGGTCGCAGAACGGGGGGGGGGGGTGTACCGTCGGAGGGGAAGTAGGGTGTTATCGGAGCTGGTTGTGGTCGCCGACTGTAACACCGGCAGCCGGTCGATAGGTCGATCGGACAGAAGGTCGAGGGAGAAGGGGGCTAGAGGGTAGAGATGAGATGGATTTTATGTGTGTGTCTTGTTTGTATAAACATAGATCGAGAGAGGGGAGCAAGAGAAATCAAAGTTCTGTGTTTTGAAGGTGATATGAAGGTCCAACTGATGGCTTTTTTTTATTGAATGAGAATAAAGAGGCCCTAAGGTCTCACGTATTTATAGGGAGGTTGAGATGAGATTTATAAAGATTGTATAAATCTTTTGTAGATTTTATGAATATTTTGTTAAGATTTTCAAGGGATTTTGGAAAGATTTTATGTAGATTTTGAAGAGATTTTGGAAAGATTTACAAGAAAAATCTTGTTGTAAAGATCTAATACATTATGTGCAGGTTTAGGCTTGTGGGTTTTGGGCTTGGGCCCAGGAACCACAAGCCCATCTCGTGTGTAAGTGGCCCGTAATTCCTACGAGACCCGTTGTAAAAAAAAACCGAACTCCGTTTAACATCAAAAGATAAAATTTTAGTATTAAAATACATAAAATATGGTCGGTAGTCGTTGTTTGCACGCCCGTTCGTCGATTACGGTAATAATCGCGAAAAATTGTATCGTTGCCGTCTTTAATCCGTTTTTCGATCCGGTTTCGACTGTAGTCACTAAAATTTAATTACGAAGCTAAAATATATCGTAAAAATTTAATATTTGTCGACGTTGTCAGTATTCTGTCCGGTTTCAATCCGTTGCCGTTTAACGTTTCGCAGGTTTCTCTGTAAACCACCGTTCGCACGCTGTAAAGTCGGATAAGCGTTCCTAGGCACTCCAAAGACCCTATTAAGTTAATTAGCATCGTAAACACTATTTATTATCGCGTAATCACCTGTTAATCACGTTATTTAGAGCCGTAAATCACCGGTTGTCACAGGTATGTTGGGGTTTTGTATACAAAATGTGGAACACGTTACCATTGGACAACGAGTTAGCCAATGTGTAATATGACCCACCAGTTAGGATTGACAGTACTGAATGAGTAATTGTGTAGAAATAAACAATGTGATAGCTCTCAATACTGTTAAAGGATAAAACTCTTCTTGATTAAACTGGGATTCACTCACCAGTATTTCCCACTGACAAATGTTTTAAAAACATGTTTCAGGTAACAAAATGTAAGAGCCATGTTTTGGTAAAAAATTACCGAAGCAATTAAGTGATCAAATTAGTTAAGTGAGGTAGTGTGCTGAAGAAATGCGTTAAAAATATGTTGGTTGAGTTGTTTGCAAAAAACAGTTTCAGGATACGGCTCAGGATATAGAGCTGTATCTATGATCAAACAATGAGCGAAAATGTAAAGGGTGACACAGGATATACGAGGAAAGCCCTTGATCAATCTAGATCACCGGCACAAAACCTCGGGAGCTGACAATCGCAGCTGCCTTGTTCTTCTATTGCTTCAAATATCAGGATACCGTGTAGGATATGATGCGGATCAACTAAGTGTTACAATGCAATTCGAGTACAAGTGTTAGTGAGTTGTGAGTGTTTGCAAGTAGAGAGAAAAAGTGTGCGAAAGAGTGTGTACCTTAATCCGATCCGATCAATCTATTTATAGTAAAAGGAAACTAACTAAATATCCTATTATTCCAGGATTCAGCGGATATTCCCCATATGAACGTTGCAGTCCTGGTCTTACGGCTTCAACGTCTCCAAACTAACTGATTTGCCCGAGTCTCAAGGAGAAGAAGTCCACCTGACCGTTAGAGACTTGTTACAATAATCTGCACGTGAGCTAATTGGTTACTACCAGGATACCTAATCAGGGTGTTACCAATATCCTGATCCGGTATCCTGGTTACAAACAAAAGAAACATAGTCAGTATATTAGCCAGGATATAAAAGAAGAAATTCACCCATAACAATTGTCTCCAAAATATATCTGTTGGTATACCAATCCAACAGATATATTTTAAAACTCTATCTCGTAAACCGAGGCAATTAAAACGAAATGACGATTGAGGTGACATTGTGCAACTTCCAATGCGACATTTACTCTTTACCCCCTATACTCAGCCTTTATTTAGCCGACTTATCCCGTATCATTATCATCATATTTCAAGCGATTTCTCAGGTACTTTCCTTCTCTCTTCTTTTCCTCTGTTTTCCTTCATCGAAATCTTTCATGGCTAGTAGAACGAGATCACATACAGGCGACTCAATTCCATCCATTAAAGCCTAAAACCTTCTTAAAGAACCCGAAAAAGAAGTTTGCTCGTTTGACAATGCTGACATCGCCTCCCTGCAAGCTTCCGGTGCCTTCCCCGTTGGTACAATCATTCGCCCTTTCGACAAGGAAATCCGATCGGATTTTTCTTACAACGAATGGGTATGCTTCCTGGCTTACCCTTTTTCTATTGGACTGCGATATCCCTTTCCGGCCTTTATATCCCGTTTCTTTGAGCTTACCGGTCTCAGTTATGCCCAAACCATGCCTATGGTTTGGCGGGTGCTAGTGACCTTGGACCGAATCAGATCCCGTTTTACCCCAGATCTCTGTATTGAAGATCTCCCGATTGCCTATCGCCTTCGCTCTCATGGAAACAATCGTTTTCTCCTTTTCTCTACCTCCAAAAATCCTCTTATTCTTAAAGCCACGAAAAATGAGGAGAAATGGAAACAAAAGTTCTTTTTTTGTAAAAAGGGATTCTATTACTGGAGATTTTGACCTTCCGGTGAAGTGGTTGACTTCTGGTAGGATTTAGGGCTTTAGGAGTATCCCCAATCGTATCCTGAAGTTACATCTTGAACTGACATCTTTATCTTTTGTGCAGCAAATTTCAAAGAACTAGCCCCTCTAAGCGCCGAGTCTGAACCGAGGATTAAAAACATTTACCAACTTCCAAAGAGTGATAGAACTTTTTCCCTGTCATCTGCAAGCTCAAGCCAGAGATCCAGCTCCGAGATGTCTGGTAAGTATATCAGTACGAAATGTATGTATCAGTTTAAAAATACTGAAGAGTTAAATGTTTCTCCCTTTTATACAACATCAGTTAAAGCTCCAGAGGTCTTTGATCTCGATGAATTGGATAGCTATCCCGCTCCTCTTTCGGTGAACAAGGAACCAAGCCCCAAGGCCATCACGTCTTCCAAACCTAGCAGTTCGAAGGCTATTGCTACTCCTAAGCCTCCTTCAGCCACCAGGACTCGTGCTGCCAGTGCCCGGAAGAGAAAGGAAACAGATTCCCCAGCTACCTTTGAGACTTTTCCTTACGAGAACCATGGATTTAATGAAGCCAGCGGGTTCATGACTTCATTCCTTAATCAGGTAAAAACTCCCATTCGATATCCTGAACATGTATGTTAACCATTATCCTGCACATTCTATATATGTTGATACCTGTATCTTTGATTGCATGGCCTGGAACGTCTCATGCACTTGTATGAAGAAGCCTGTGGGCTTAACAAGATGCTGGAGGTTAAGCTCAAGAAAGCTGAAGTCACCATCGCTGACCAAGGGATGATCGCCGCTGCCAAGTCTCAGCATTATGAAGATAAATTCAAGGCGATGACCCAAGAGCACCAAGCTGCCCTTCACAAAGCCAATGAGGATGCTCAAGCCAAGCTAGATGCTGCTTATCTTCATTACGAGCAGGATATGAGTTCCTATCGGGATGGCCTCAAAGGATCCGTTGTTGTTTCCCTTCTCCAAGCCAGGTTAAGGATGGCCTATGAGGCCAAAGCCTTGGCCTTCGAATGCCCCTCCTGGAACGTCAAGGCTTGGAAAGCAAAATTACAGGATCTTGGAGGCAATCCTGTGGAACATTCTGCAAAGCATGCTGGTGAAGAGCCTTCTAAGGCGGCAGAGGAGGTGGCCGATGCTGGTGGTGATGCTGAGAAGAATCCCGAGGGTGATGCTGGTGCAGGCGCTGTGGAAGATGTTGCTGGTCAAGAAGGTGCTGCTCCTTAAGCAGCGAAGTGGGCGATGATGGATATACGTGCCAAGGCCGGAGCCCACTTTCTTAGATTTGATCATTGTGGTTTGTTGAACAATTTACTTTTCCAGTCTTTGAACAATTTATATTTCCTGCACTAGAACAATACGATGGCCAAAGGTGGATGGGTCCTGGGTTTTAGGATGAAGCCCTTGGTCATCAATTAGTATAACCTGTTTTGAACAATACAACGGTTGGAGGTGGACGGGTCTCGATTTGAGATGAAACCTTCAACCGTTGTGTAAATATGGTTAGAAACTAATAGTGCTTTTGGTGGATGGGCCTCAGTTTGAGGTGAAACCAAAAGCACAACTTTTGGCATGTTAATAATATAACCTCCTTTTGGCTTATTTGCTGTTGCCTTTTAATTTTTTGTTATGGATTGCTTAGTTTAAATTTCAACTCTCCAAAATTAGTGCAATTATTTCCTGACGCAAAAATAATTCACATAAAGTTTTCAAAGGAAAAAGATAGTTTACTTAGAATTTATAAACCTTGTTTTGATAATAGATGTTTGTCATGAACACAATTTTGATTTTAAATCCAAGTATTATATCCCAAATATTCCAATCAAATATCCTGAAACATATCCCGAAAACACATTTTGAGAATATATCCTAAGGATATATCCTAATCAGGATATTTAAGCCTTCTTCAGACATAGTTTCAAAAGTTCAAACAACTTATGTAAGGTTCACAATGGAAAGATCATACCAGGAATAGAGTGTAACCCTATTGTCGAACTCCAATCCTTTAGCAACTTTTCGTACTTAGATGTCCCCAGTCCAAAATGCTTAGTACACTAGGTCCGAATTTGATTCTTTGAGCCTTACACAATCGCCTTAGGAGGAATGTCCCCTATGCATAAAGTCTTTGAACATTTAGAAAATTTTTGAACATTGGTTCCAATCGTCTGAATAGTTATTGTGTTACAGGGGGTAAACCCTAAAATATACTGGAAATAATTCCTTAGTATCCTGGGGATAAACCCATAGGTATCCTGGGGAAAATCCCAAATTTTCATGCGCTACAGGCGGGAGTGTATAAACTCCAAGACTTAGAAAGGTGATAACCTTTAAACCTTAGAGAGTATGAAAATACCCTTCCGTGAGAGAGGGTGATCAATCCTCATATACCTTTAGGATCCAGGATATAGCCAACAATAATGAAATTGTCAGCCACTTTTACATGGACTGGTCCCGCTATCTTGAACTATCCCTGGATAACTTGCGCTCCAGGCGAGGTGTTTAAACCCAATTCGGGAGAAAGGTAAATACCTTTAAACCTGTGAAGGGATCAGGATCCCTTAAACGTGAGAGAGGGGGCCAATCCTCTAATCTTTCGAAGTATCCTGAGTGTGTATCCTGGAGCTATATCCCGAAGCATATACTGCAAAACAACTGTAAACTAAGGTGGGTGTTAGCCTGGCTAACACCCCTCCGATGCTTAAGTCAGTAATGGGTTCAAAAGAATAAACAATATCAAAAAATATTAAAAGAGATAGAATCCATACCATCCTGAGTTAGAATTTAAATTCCAAACTCACTTGAAATAGAGCTTTAGATGTATAGCATTCCAGGATCTCGGTAGCATATCCCCCTCCATATTCTTGAGTCGATATGCTCCTTTTCCTTTTCCTTTTCCTAATTCTGATTCAATCTCATAGGGTCCTTCCCACTTCGGAGCCAACTTTCCATCAGCAGGATTAGTAGTATTCTGAAAAGCCTTTCTCATTACCCAATCTCCAACCTGGAACCTTCTAGTCCTTATATTCTTGTTATATGCTTTAGATATCCTCTGTTGATATGCTGTCATCCTTAGCCTTGCTGCGTCTCTTGTTTCATCAATAGTATCCAATTCCTGGCAAAGGACTTCAGGATTATGCTTAGGATCCCGGAGGTTGGATCTTGCTGTTGGTATCACCATTTCCGTTGGGAAACCGCTTCTGCTCCAAATACTAAGGAAAATGGGGTTTGACCAGTTGCACTTTTCACCGTCGTCCTATCAGCCCATAAAACAAAGGGTAGCTCTTCTGCCCATCTTCCTTTTTTAGCTCCTAGTCTCTTTATCAGATTGTTGACAATTATCTTGTTTGAGGATTCTGCTTGTCCATTTGCTTGAGGATGTACCGGTGTGGATGTGATCATTTTGATTCCCTAACTCTTGCAAAAGTCAGTAGTCCTCTTACTTATAAACTGAGATCCATTGTCACAAATTATTTCAGCTGGTACTCCAAACCTAGTCAGGATATTCCTTTTTATGAAGGATACTACTTCTTGATCTCTGACTTGAACAAATGCTTCAGCTTCAACCCACTTAGAGAAATAATCAGTCATTGCCAGCATGAAGACCTTTCCTTCTGGAGCCTTTGGCAGTTTTCCTACTATATCCATTCCCCATTTCATGAATGGCCAAGGGGAAGCGATAGGATAAAGTGGTTCAGCAGGCTGATGTAATATATTACTGTGTCTTTGACATGCATCACACCTTCGAGCATACTCCACAACATCTCTTCTCATCGTCGGGCAATAGTATCCTGTTCTTAATACCTTTGAGAATAACGACCTGCCCCCAGTATGGTTACCACAATCTTCTTCGTGTATATCCTGAAGCACTCTTTTAGTTTCGGGATCCTCCAAGTACCTCAGATATGGTCCTGCAAGAGATTTCTTATACAAAACATTATTTATAATAGTGAATCGTGATACCTTCATTCTAAAGGCCTTAGGATTCTCATCCTTTGGGATGTGTCCTTCCTTGAGATATCTCATGATTGGAGCCGTCCAGGACTTAGGATCCTACTCAGGATACCCATCATCAGAATCCTGAACCCTTACCACTTCCTTATCCTGAGGATCCATCGCAGGATACAAGATATGTAATATTGGTATTCGGGTTCCTTCCGGTATCCTGACTGATGATCCCAGATTTGCCAAGGCATCAGCTTCAGCATTATCCTCTCTTGGTACCTGTTCAAGTGTAAAAATATCGAAATATCCTGCTAATTTTTTGAGAATTTTGAGATACTTGATTAACTTCTCACCTTTGACTGCATAGGATCCATTAAAATGATTAGTAATTAACAAAGAATCAACATATACTTGCAAACTCTTGATATTCATACTTTTAGCCAATTCCAATCCTGCAATTAAAGCTTCATATTCTGCTTCATTATTAGTGGCAGGAAATTTACATCTGATAGCCTGGGGTAATATGTCCCCCTGTGGCGATTTTAGTAGTATACCCAAACCTACACCTCTGTCATTAGATGCTCCATCAGTATATAATGTCCATAATTCTAAGTTTTCTCCTAGCTGTTGTACTTCTAGGTCTACTTCATTTTGAATATCACTACTGAAATCAGCCACAAAGTCAGCTAAAGCCTGAGACTTTATGGCATTTCTAGGCTCATATACTAGATCATAGGCACTTAATTTCACTGACCACTTAGCCATCTTACCTGACATCTCGGGTTTCCTAAGCACATTTTTAACAGGATAGTTAGTGTTAGTGGTGGATTTCTAAGTAATCAGTGATCCTTAATTGCCATTGGGCTTAGTGATCCTTACTTCTGTATGAACTGGTGATCCTCAGAAGTGCTTCAGGATCAGGATCATGGATCACTATAAGGATCCTTGTACTAACAATTGTCTACTTTGAATTCGAAATTGTTTTGCAGGAGTATCAATTTGGACTTGGTCTTGGCGATATTCCTGGAGTATATTCCTTGAAGTATTCCGCACGTGCTTGGCTGAAAATAGACGTTATGGAGTCGTGGAAGACTAGCACCATTTGCGGAATGTTAGTTAGAGTAGATATTTTCTATTTTTAAAGGGGTAGCGAGCTAATTAGAAAACACTTGGCTATTTTTGGCTACACACACACTCGTACAACTGCTCTCACCAGCTCTCGCTAACTCACTTGGCGATTACACACCTTTACACACAATACACTATAGTGATCCTTGTACTTAGCTCTCTATCATCCGAAGTTGTAACACATTTCTTGTTTAATTTTAGTTGGTGATCGGTAGTTTCCATCACCCGAGGTTTTTTATGCCGGAGATCATTCATTGATCAAGGGCTTTTTCCTCGTATAAATCTTCGTGTCACTTGTTCAGTGATCCTTATTATTGTTCATCAATTCAAGCATCATATCCCACAACAGAAAGTTTGGTTACATTGTCATTGCTTGATTTTTGACCAAAACAGTTTGGCGCCCACCGTGGGGCAATTGGTGCTTCATTCCTAAGAAGATTCATATCTTTGCGGTCATTTCGGTTCATAACAATCAGGCAGATGGCTTCCTCAGCGAAGAACACCTCAAACTTGATGCCATCATTCAGTTCCTCACAAGGCGTCCCTCCTTTGCCTCCACCACCTTCTGGATCCCAGAAGAATGCTGAGAATGCTGCGAAGAAATCAACCCCCATTTTCCAAAAACCACCAACTTCTTCTGTTTCAACTAATCCTACTACTAATGATCTTTACACTCTGATTTTGCAGATGAGGAATCATGCACAAGAGCAGGACAAAACCAACGAAAGGATCCTCCGGGAGATCGATGAGATCAAGAAACAGAAGAAATCAGTGGAGGATCACTCTCCTCCGAGTATCTATCATCAATGTGTAAAGCTTCCAAGTCCATGGGGAGTGGTGAAAATTGAGAGTGATCAACAGGAGGCTAAGAATTGTTATACATCCTCAATGAAGCCAGCCTCAAGACCAAGGGAGCAATAGCAATTAAAGTATCCTTCAAGACATGTCTTGGAGGCAAGAGAACAGGATTTGAAAGAAACCCTCATGGATCCTGGTGATCCTGAATCCAAGATCTTCATAGGATCAGGGATCCCTAGCAACATCGAACAGGAGCTAGTATCCTTCCTTAGGAGAAGGAAATCCACCTTTTCCTGGAAACATTAAGACATGACAGGTATATCTAAGGATATAATTACTCATAAACTTGGCATTGACAGGTCATTCAAGCCTATCCATCAAAAGAGGAGGAAGTTTGCACCTGAGAGGAATGCTATTATCCAGGAGGAGGTAGATAAGCTACTTCGGGCAGGTATGATCAGAGAGGTTAAGTATCCAAGATGGTTAGCCAATGTGGTAGTTGTTCAAAAGAAAAATGGAAAGTGGAGGGTGTTTTGGTCAAAAAATCTGATGAGGATATTGCAACCAAACTCTTTGTTACGGGGTATGATGCTAATAATGTAGATCAATAACAAGGATCACTTCAATGTAAATTGCACAAATGACACAAGGATTTATACGGGGAAAAAGCCCTTGATCAAGAGTTGATCTCCGGCACAAAAAACCCCGGGTGATGGAAACTACCGATCACCAAGCTCAAATAAATGAATAAATGTTTACAATTTCGGATAGTAACGAGCTAGGTACAAGGATCACTATCGTGAAATGTGTAAAAGTGAGTGAAAACTAATGAATGTTCGTCGAGAGCTTCAAGTGTGCGAGTATATGAGAGTGTGTAGCTGAAAATGGCTAAGTGTTCTAATTCTAGCTCATCACCCCTTTAAAAATAGAAGTTAACTACGCTAACAAACTATCCGACTTTTGTGCCAAGCTCCCACGTTCTCCACAACGTCCATTTCCAGTCAAACGTGTGCGAAATTCCCGTGGAATATTCCATAGTAACGTTGCCAAGACCAAGTCAAGCTTGTTACTCCTGCGAAATAATACAAAACATAAATAAACAATCGTCAGTACGAGGATCCTTAAAGTGATCCATGATCCTGATCCTGAAGCTCTTCTGAGGATCACTATCTGTCACAGAAGTAAGGATCATTAATTAGGATAACGAATAAGGATCACTAATCGTTAGAAAATCCTCCCCTAACAATTGCCCCCAAAATATAAGGAGTGATATGTAAAATGAGCGAGTTATGTTTTCTTGATCTTATCCGTAACTAACTATCGTAAATATAGCCGTTATTGTTGAACTATCCGTTGCAATCGTGACGTCACAGAAGTGACAACCCTGCGCGATCATGATTATAAATAGGAGATAGAGATAGGATCAAATGCATTTAAATTTTCAGAGAGACTCCCTTTATAACTGCATTCCTAAGACAATCAGGTACTCTCTCTCTTCATCTTCTTTCCTCTCTTGCTCTGTTTTCATCTCTTTCCATCATCGCATCAAAGATGTTGCTCCGAAATTCCCCAGCCAAGGATCACCCGAAGAACAGCCCTCCGAAAAGCCAGGGGATCATCGAAGATTCCATTAAAGAACGCTGCTGTTTCAATGATGCTCAGATCGATAGGATCCGCCACTGCTTCCCGGCGAACACCGAGTTTAGACCTTTTGACCCCAATGCCCTGAGTGATCATATCTCCGACAAGTGGGTTGCTTTCCCCGTCACTCCGTTCACCATAGGCTATACATATCCTTTTCCAGCCTTCACCCAATCTTTCTTTTCCCTAACCGGCATCTCTTATATTCAAGCCATGCCGATGATTTGGAGGGTTTTGTACACCCTTGAAAGGATTATCGAGCAGGAAGGTATAGACCTAGGAATGTCAGAGCTGGGAGAGCTGCATGATCTTACTACCTTTGGTTCTCATCGCTATTTGTTTAAACGTAAACCCGGTGAGGAACACCCGATCTTCAAAGCCACCAAGAACGATGCTAATTGGAAGCGGCGTTTCTTTTTTATCAAGAGAGATTCTATTGAGGATGGAAAGGATCTACCCAAGAAATGGGCTACCCATGGTAGGGTGGTGGATCCTGAGAAGGATCACCAAAAACTTTCCTTTGATGTAAGGATCACTTATATTTTTGCTTTCTTGTTATGCAGCTATCACCGTCTCACACCTCAGATTGTCCCCTGCTGCTAAGGAGAGGCTCCTTGCTTTCAAGAAACTTGATCCTGAGACAAGATCTTTCAAGACAACAACCCAAGATTCACAGGAGGTATCCTCAGGCTCTGTCACGATGTCAAGTAAGTATCCTTGTTTAAAATTTAAATAAATAGTGAAATATAAATTAAGAAAAGATACTTATCTTGTTTTGGTTGTGTAGGTGCTGGAAAATCCACCAAGTCTGCTTCAAAGTTCAATGTCACTGATCTCACTACTGTCAGATCCTCCAAGAGAAAAGCTCCTACCAGTCCGACAGCTTCGGTCCCCAAGGTACCCCTCAAAGGAAAGGCAATCAAGAAGAGAAAAGCCTCTGAAGCTGAGGATCTGCAGGGTCTGCCTCTGATCCGCCATCAATTCCTCGAGTACTTTAATGAGGTAAGGATCACTGTCTCTGCTCGTATATCCTGTTGACATATCCTGCTGATTTGAGGACCACTTAATCCTGACCTTATCCTTTATCCTTTTTGCAGAAATTCTATGAGATTGAGGATTATGTTGGCCACGTTGAGGATCAGGATAAGAAGATTGCCGACCTCCAGCAGGTTGTAGTGCTTAAGGACCTTGCAATTGCTGATCTTCAGAAGGAAGTCCGGGATGCCAAACAGGAGACGGCCAAGGTGCTGATCAATGTTGACTATGAGAAACGTGAGATCACCGAAGACGCCAAAGTCTCTGCCGCCATAACAATGTACAAGACCAAGCTGCAAATGGCCTTGGAAGCTCAGGATCCTGCTTTTGACAAGAGCACCTGGGATGTTGAAGGCTGGAAGGCAAGGCTGGCTGAACTGGACGATGAAGAGGCTGAGGAGGTTGAAGAGATCCTGACGATTGAAGCTGGAGGCAAGGGTGAAGGTGGTGAAACAAGTGGAGCTGGAGGTGGTAATGCAGCGAAGGTTTAGGCTGCATGATTGGGCGATGATGGACATTCTTAGACGCAGCCGGAGCCCAATTTTTAAATTTGGTAGTAGCTTTTTGTGGTTGTGATGTTGAACAATTTAATAGTTTGTACTTGAACAATAGGTTTTAGGATTAAGGATCATGTATGATCCTTTGGACAATAGGCAGGATTGCAATTGGTGGAGGGATCCTCTGTTTAGGGGATGAAGCTATTGTGATCCTGCCGCCTTTATATTCCTGCACTACTTTTGAACTTATTATCATGGACACCCTTTACCTACCCCCGCGGACGGGCCACGTTTTGCTGGTAGATGCTCGGGTAGGTAATTTTGACAACCTTTTAAGGGTTAGTCTTTTGTTAATAAATAAAATCTTAACCTTTTGTCGCTTATCTTGTATTGTTATCCTCTTATTTGTTTAACTCTCCTTTGTTTTGATGCACATTTATTAAATAAACAATTTTGAACAAGTCAGATTGAAAATGTTTAGAGCATAATCCACGATCGAATACCCTATAGTTAGGGAGTCCCAAAAGGCAATATATTTTAAGGATTACAAGTCTAGTTGTCAAACTTTAAGGGTTATTCAAATAAATAATGAATAGAATTAAAAATAGTTAAGGATCATACCTGAGGATCCAAGTCAGGATCCTAACCATAATAAGGATAACTGTAAGATAAACCTGAGAGAGAAGTAAGGATCAAGGATCCCTAGTTGCTTATCTTCAAGGACCTGAAATAGATCATAACTTGGGACTAAGCCAATATAAGATAAGAGTTAGCAACTGGGGACAAGCCCAAGGATAACTGGGGACAAGCCCAAGGATAACTGGGGACAAGCCCAATGATAACTGGGGACAAGCCCAAGGATCGTATGTAAACTGGAGTATGGCCCCAACTGGCGACTATCCAAACTTAGTGACATGAAAATGCCAAAACCTTAGCTAACGTGAAAACGTTAGAAACCTTAGCTAACGTGAAAACGTTAGAAACCTTAGGAACGGATGTATGGTACGTCTACCATTATACGTAGGATCCTAGGCATAGCCAGTACAATGGAATTATCAGCCCCTAAAGCGAGTACTGGTCCCACTGCCTTGAACTATACCAGGATCATCATGCGCTACAGGCGGAACTGGGGTCAAGCCCAAATAACTGGGGTTAAACCCAAGGAACGGATTGCTTCAACGGATAACCAATGTTATGCTAAGGATACCTGAACTTTCAAAACTTAAACTCACGTGAGAGATGGATAAAGGACACATGATCCTTATCCTTATATGAGAAAATAAAGAAATGAAATAGTTCAAGTTTAGGATATTACCTAAGTAAGGATCACCGATACTTTGAGGATCCTTTGAGGATCATCTGTGCCATGAGAATCCTGCTCACATGAAATATTTTTCAAGTGGACAACATTCCAAGCTCTTGGTAGCAAATCACCTTCCATGGTTAGCAATCTATATGCCCCCTTTCCTGCTTCAGCTTCAATCAAATAAGGGCCTTCCCATTTTGGAGCCAATTTCCCATTAGCAGGATTGGTGGTATTCTGGAATGCTTTCCTTAATACCATATCTCCAACTTGAAACCTCCTGATCCTGACATTTTTGTTGTAAGCACCAGCCATTCTTTGTTGATAACTGGCCATCCTCATCCTAGCGAGATCCCTGATTTCTTCAATAGTATCCAGGTCTTGAGCTAAGTTCTCATCATTCTCCTCAGGATCACGGGTACTTGTTCTAGCAGTTGGAACCACCATTTCTGTTGGGATCACTGATTCTGCCCCAAATACCAAAGAGAATGGCGTTTGACCAGTAGCATTCTTAGGGGTTGTCCTATCAGCCCAAAGCACATAGGGTAGTTCTTCTGCCCATTTCCCTTTCTTGGATCCAAGCTTCTTCTTCAAATTGTTTATGATGATCTTGTTGGATGATTCTGCTTGACCATTAGCTTGTGGGTGGACTGGTGTTGATGTTATCATCTTAATCCCCCAGCTGTCACAAAAGTTAGTGGTTCTGCCCCCAATAAATTGGGAACCATTATCACATATAATCTCAGAAGGAATTCCAAATCTAGTTATAATATTTCTTTTAATGAAGGATATAACTTCCTTTTCTCTGACTTGGGCAAAGGCTTCAGCCTCTATCCACTTGGAGAAGTAATCAGTCATAGCTAGCATGAATACTTTTCCACCAGGTGCCTTAGGGAGCTTACCAACTATATCCATACCCCATCTCATAAATGGCTAAGAGGAGGATATAGGTTGCAATAATTCAGCTGGTTGATGAAGGATATTACTGTGTCTCTGACAAGGATCACATCTTTTAGCATACTCCACAACATCTCTCTTCATGGTTGGCCAGTAGTATCCTGTCCTCAGGATCCTTGAGAATAATGCCCTGCCCCCAGTGTGGTTTCCACAATCTCCTTCATGGAAGTCTTTTAAAACTTCTTGGATTTCAGGATCCTCAATGCATCTCAAGTATGGTCCTGCAAGAGATCGTCTATACAACATATTATTTAAAATTGTGAATTGAGATACCTTAGATTTGAAAGCCCTAGGGTTTTCTCCTGTAGGAATCTCTCCATGTTGTAAGTATCTCATAATTGGTGAGATCCATGATCCTGATCCTGAATGGGATTGTGTATCCTCACAAGGGATAATTGCAGAATCATTTCCTATCTCCATAGCGTCGTGATCCTCGATAGCCGGGGTCAGGATATGGATAATAGGGATCTTAATATCCTCCGGGATCTTCAAGGATGATCCTAAGTTAGCCAATGCATCAGCCTTTGTATTTTCTTCCCTTGGTACCTGCATCAAACTAAAGGAAACAAAAGAGAGTGCCAAACTTTTGACTATCTCTAAATATTTGGTTAGTTTTTCACCTTTAACAGCGTAGGATCCATTAAAGTGGTTTGTAATTAACAATGAATCTACATGTACCTCAAGATACCTGATCCCCATATGCTTTGCAATTTGCAAACCAGCAATTAAGGCTTCATATTCAGCCTCATTGTTAGTGGTTTGGAACTCACAAGCTATAGAGTGGGGTATTATGTCCCCCTGTGGCGATTTTAGTAGTATTCCAAGCCCTGTGCCTTTGACATTTGAGGATCCATCAGTATAGAGTATCCAAGGATCCTTGGTCTCTTCTAGCTGCTGGACTTCTAACTCAGCTTCTTTTTGTAAATCACTACTGAAATCAGCCACAAAGTCAGCTAATGCTTGGGATTTGATGGCTGTCCTAGGCTCATATCTTATATCATATGCACTCAGCTTCACTGCCCACTTAGCCATCCTTCCTGACATCTCTGGTTTCCTGAGGACATTCTTAATTGGAAAATTAGTTTTAACAACAATAACATGAGTTTCAAAATAATGTCTTAGCTTAGTAGATGCCATAATTAATGCAAGAATAAGTTTTTCGAGGTGTGAATACCTGGATTCGGCATCAAGTAAACTTTTACTTACATAGTAGACAGGATGTTGTGTACCTTCATGATCCTTAACAAGGACCGCACTTACTGCTTTTGAGGATACTGCAAGATACAAGGATAGCACATCGCCTTTTTCTGGTTTCATCAAAGCCGGGGCTGAGGATAGGTAATCTTTGAGGGCTCTTAAAGCATTTTCATGCTTCTCAGTCCACTCAAATTTCTTGTTCTTCCTTAGGATATCATAGAATTCTTTGCACTTCTCTGAGGATTTGGATATAAATCTGTTCAAAGCTGCTATCCTGCCTGTTAGCCTTTGAACATCCTTAGCATTGGCCGGAGATTTGATGTTCACTATTGCTTTGATTTGTTCCGGGCTAGCTTCAATGCCTCTCTTCGTCACCATATATCCTAAGATTTTACCTGCTTTAACACCAAAGTGACATTTTGAAGGATTAAGTTTCATGTTATATTTGTCAAGGATATCGAATGCTTCCTCCAAGTCCCTTAGGTGATCCTCAGCTTTTATGGATTTTACCACCATATCATCTATGTAAACCTCCATAGTTTGTCCAATCTGATCCTTGAACATCATATTCACCAGCCTTTGATATGTTGCACCTGCATTTCTTAGTCCGAACGGCATAGCAATATAGCAGTATATACCAGTTGGAGTCATGAAGGCTGTATCCTCTTGGTCGGATGGTTCCATTTGGATTTGTTGGAATCCAGATGAAGCATCCATAAAAGTTAACAGTTCATGACCCGCAGTTGCATCCACCATGGAGTCAATGTGGGGTAATGGGAAAGGATCCTTGGGACATGCCTTATTTAAATCGGTAAAATCGACACATACCCTCCACTTTCCGTTTTTCTTTTGAACAACAACCACATTGGCCAACCATCTTGGATACTTGACCTCCCTAATCATACCTGCCCAGAGCAATTTCTCTACCTCTTCCTGGATAATGGGATTCCTTTCCGGTGCAAACTTTCTTCTCCTTTGATGGATTGGTTTGAAGGATCTGTCAATCCCGAGTTTGTGAGTGATTACATCTTTGGATATACCAGTCATGTCTTCGTGTTTCCATGCAAAGGTAGTCATTCTCCTTTTGAGGAAGGATACGAGGTCTTCTTTCATTTCGCCAAGGATCCCTGATCCGATATAGATTTTGGATTCAGGATCATCAGGATCCATGAGGATTTCTACCACATCCTGCTCTCTTGCCTCCAAGACATCCCTTGGAGGATACCTTGATTGCTATTGCTCCCTTGACTTCGAGGCTGGTTTCATCGATGAAGTGTAGCAATTCTTAGCCTCCTGCTGATCACTATCAATCTTCACTATTCCCCAAGGACTAGGGAGCTTCACACATTGATGGTAGGTAGATGGGACTGCTTTCATATCGTGTATCCAAGGCCTGCCAAGGATAACATTACAACAAGATAAACAGTCAATAACACAAAATTTTTGATAAGAGTGTAGGCCTTCAATGTATATTGGGAGTTTAATGTCCCCCAGGGTATTCTCAGTTTCGCCACTAAATCCCACGAGCACGGAGGATCTTGGTATGATGTCTGATTCAGGAATACCCATCTTCTTTAGAACATCAAGCTGGATAATGTTCACTGAGCTTCCTCCGTCTATAAGGATCCTGCGGACAAAATGGTTAGAAATGAAAAGAGTAATAACTAAACCATCGTGATGAGGATCCTGGATATCAACACGATCATCCTCATCAAAGGTTATGACTTTTCCTTCGGAGACACTTGATGTTCGAACAGGTCTTTCTCCATTATCCATTTTAGTTTCCTTTGCATGCCTTTTAGCTGCTGAGAAGGATGTGCCGCAAATGTCTGATCCTCCAGAAATAAAGTTTATTACTTGTGCATCTGCTGGAGGGGCTAGAGCCTTCTCAGGGATCCTTTCAGGATCCTGAGTCCTTGACTTTTTTCTTCCTAACAATTCTTTTAGATGCCCCTTGCTCAACAAGTATCCAATTTCCTTTCTCAGTGCAATGCATTCTTCTGTGAGATGCCCAAAATCTTCATGGTATGCACACCACTTTGATTTATCCTTAGTTGCAGCTGGCCTATCATTTTTTCTCGGCCATCTAGCTTTATCACCTAGGTTCTGCATCGCAAGGATTAGTTCATTGTTATCAACACAAAAACAATATTCAGAAATTGGAGGATAATCCTCATCATCCTCTTCTTGATCAACAGAATGCACGTTCTGGTTATCAGATCTGTTATAGGATCTGAACTTGTTGTTCCTGAATGAGGATCCTTGCTTATCCTGCTTTGAGGATCCTGCTAACCTCTCCTGGATCCTCTTGTCGTCCTCTAGCCGAATGAACCTAAGTGCTCGTGTTCTTACCTCATCTAAGTTCCTGCATGGTGTCATAACAAGATCATCATAAAACGAGGAATCCCTAAGCAATCCCATTTTAAAGGCCTCAACAGCCGTAGCTATATCTAAGTTGGGAATGTCTAAGGATTCTTTACTGAATTTGGTAATGTAATCCCTTAATGATTCATTATGACCCTGGGTTATCCTATATAGATCACTAGTTAATCGTTCAAATTTTCTACTACAAGAAAACTGGTTATTAAACAAGTTAACTAGATTAGCAAATGAGGTAATAGAATAGGGAGGAAGACTTAGCAGCCATTTGAGAGCTGATCCAGTAAGAGTGGATCCGAATCCCTTGCACAGGCATGCTTCCTTTAACCTTTCTGGAATTGGATTGATCTCCATCCTCTCCCTGTATTGTGCTATGTGTTCTTCAGGATCCGTCGAACCATCATACAGTTTCATTGTTGGCACATGGAACCTCTTGGGTATCTCAGCATCACAGATTGGTGGTGCAAAACGAGATATCTTGTGGCTCCCATCTGCAATCTCTGGGATAGGTTTGACCACTCCTGGAACACTTGATATCATATCCTTTAGCTTTTGCAACTCTCTGGCCATGGCATGATTGATACCTGGATCCTGCATAAGACCATGGTTAGTAGTATAAGAATTATTAAAAGTGTTACCTCCCATTGGATTCAGATTAGGAAGATTGGATGTTAATCCATATTGTTGGGGCTCTGGAATGATCGAGGGACCAGTAAAAGCATTGGTCTGCATTGGAATAAAATCTCCCTGATGGACATCTGAACTTCCTGTTTGCAAACTCCTCAAGGATCCTGGCATCTGGAAGGATCCCTGAAACTAGGATGATCCTGGAACAAAGGAGGATCCTTGAACCTGGGATGATCCTGGAACAAAGGAGGATCCTTGAACCTGAGATGATCCTGGAACAAAGGAGGATCCTTGAACCTGGGATGATCCTGGAACAAAGGAGGATCCTTGAACCTGAGATGATCCTGGAACAAAGGAAGATCCTTGGACCTGGGATGATCCTGGAACAAAGGAGGATCCTTGGACCTGGGATGATCCTGGAACAAAGGAGGATCCTTGAACCTGGGATGATCCTGGAACAAAGGAAGATCCTTGAACCTGGGATGATCCTGGAGCAAAGGAAGATCCTTGAACCTGCTGCGCTCCTGAATATCCTCCTGAATTCGTGAGGGATCCCATATGCTGAGGATAGGATCCCGCTGGCTGAAAATATGAACCTGATGTCTGGGTCACTGTTGTTGTTCCGTAGTGCACTCCTTTTGGTCCACCCACATATTGAACATCTGGAACCATTGATGGCTGGGAAGTAATCACCGGAGTATCAAAATTCAAAGATTTTGGCACCAGTGGGGAATGATCCTCTGCCGTTTTCTTTTGTTTCTTGAGATCTCCGATTTCTTTGAGAATCCTTTCATTGGTCTTATCCTGTTGCCGTATCTGATCCTTCATCTGCAAAATCAAAGTAAACATGTCACTAGTAGTGGGAGTGTAAGAAGCAGAAGAAGTTGAAGGTTTTGAGAAAATGGGAGTTGGTTTCTTCGCAGCATTCTCAGCATTCTTCTGGGATCCAGAAGGTGGTGGAGGCAAAGGGGGAACGCCTTGAGAAGAAGTGAATGAGGGCATCAAATTTGAAGCATTCTTCGCTGAGGAAGCCATTTGCTTGGTTGTAGTGAACCGAAATAAGCACAGAAATGCGAATTTTTCTAAGGATGAAGCACCAATTGCCCCACGGTGGGCGCCAAACTGTTTTGGTCAAAAAATCTGATGAGGATATTGCAACCAAACTCTTTGTTACGGGGTATGATGCTAATAATGTAGATCAATAACAAGGATCACTTCAATGTAAATTGCACAAATGACACAAGGATTTATATGGGGAAAAAGCCCTTGATCAAGAGTTGATCTCCGGCACAAAAAACCCCGGGTGATGGAAACTACCGATCACCAAGCTCAAATAAATGAATAAATGTTTACAATTTCGGATAGTAACGAGCTAGGTACAAGGATCACTATCGTGAAATGTGTAAAAGTGAGTGAAAACTAATGAATGTTCGTCGAGAGCTTCAAGTGTGCGAGTATATGAGAGTGTGTAGCTGAAAATGGCTAAGTGTTCTAATTCTAGCTCGTCACCCCTTTAAAAATAGAAGTTAACTACGCTAACAAACTATCCGACTTTTGTGCCAAGCTCCCACGTTCTCCACAACGTCCATTTCCAGTCAAACGTGTGCGAAATTCCCGTGGAATATTCCATAGTAACGTTGCCAAGACCAAGTCAAGCTTGTTACTCCTGCGAAATAATACAAAACATAAATAAACAATCGTCAGTACGAGGATCCTTAAAGTGATCCATGATCCTGAAGCTCTTCTGAGGATCATTATCTGTCACAGAAGTAAGGATCATTAACTAGGATAACGAATAAGGATCACTAATCGTTAGAAAATCCTCCCCTAACAGAGGGTATGTGTCGATTTTACTGATTTAAACAAGGCATGTCCCAAGGATCCTTTCCCATTACCCCACATTGACTCCATGGTGGATGCTACCGCGGGTAATGAGTTGTTGACTTTTATGGATGCTTCATCTGGATTTCAACAAATTCAGATGGAACCATCTGATCAAGAGGATACGGCCTTCATGACCCCAACTGGTATATACTGTTATATTGCTATGCCATTTGGATTAAGGAATGCAGGTGCTACTTATCAAAGGCTAGTCAATAAGATGTTCAAGGAGCAGATTGGACACACTATGGAAGTTTATATAGACGACATGGTGGTTAAGTCCAAAAAAGCTGAGGATCACCTTAAAGACTTGGAGGAAGCATTCAATATCCTTGATAAATATAACATGAAACTTAATCCTTCCAAGTGTCATTTTGGTGTTAAGGCAGGTAAATTCTTGGGCTATATGGTGACAAAGAGGGGCATTGAAGCAAGTCCAGAGCAAATCAAGGCTATTGTGAATATCAAATCTCCTGCCAATGCTAAGGATGTACAGAGATTGACGGGCAGGATCGCAGCCTTGAACAGATTCATATCCAAATCCTCAGAAAAGTGCAAGGAATTCTATGACATCCTGAGGAAGAATAGGAAATTTGAATGGACTGAGAAGCATGAAAGTGCCCTTAAAGCTCTTAAGGATTACCTATCCTCAGCCCCAGCCTTGATGAAACCAGAAAAGGGAGATGTGTTATCCTTATACTTGGCGGTATCCTCAAAAGCAGTAAGTGCGGTCCTTGTTAAGGATCACCAAGGTACACAACATCCTGTTTACTATGTAAGTAAGAGTTTACTTGATGCTGAATCCAGGTATTCACACTTAGAAAAACTTATCCTTGCATTAATTATGGCATCTACTAAATTGAGACATTATTTTGAAACTCATTCCATTGTTGTTAAGACTAATTTTCCAATTAAGAGTGTTCTCAGGAAACCTGAAATGTCAGGGAGGATGGCTAAATGGGCAGTGAAGCTTAGTGCATACGATATAAGATATGAGCCAAGGACTGCCATCAAATCCCAAGCCTTAGCTGACTTTGTGGCAGATTATAGTAGTGATTTGCAAAAGGAAGCTGAGTTAGAAGTCCAACAACTTGAAGAGACTAAGGATCCTTGGATACTCTTCACTGATGGAGCCTCCAATGTGAAAGGAACAGGGCTTGGAATACTACTAAAATCGCCACAGGGGGACATAATACCCCACTCCATAGCTTGTGAATTTCAAACTACCAATAATGAGGCTGAGTATGAAGCCTTGATAGCTGGTTTGCAAATTGCTAAGCATATGAGGATCAGGTATCTTGAGGTACATGTAGATTCCTTATTGATCACTAATCACTTTAATGGATCCTATGCTGTTAAAGGAGAAAAGCTAATCAAATATTTGGAGATAGTCAAAGAATTGGCACTCTCTTTTGTATCCTTTAGTTTGACACAGGTACCAAGGGAAGAGAATGCAGAAGCTGATGCATTAGCCAATCTTGGATCATCTTTGAAGATTCCTGAGGATATTAAGATCCCTATTATCCATATCCTGACCCCTGCTATCGTGGATCATGCAGCTATGGAGATAGGTGAAGATTCTGCAATCATCCCTAGTGATGATACTCAATCTCATTCAGGGTCATGGATCCTCCCAATCATGAGATACATACAATATGGAGAAATTCCTACAGGAGAAAACCCAAGGGCTTTCAAAACTAAGGCATCTCAATTTACAATATTAAATAATATGTTGTATAAACGATCTCTTGCAGGACCATATCTTAGATGCATTGAGGATCCTGAAATCCAAGAAGTCCTAAAGGATTTCCATGAAGGAGATTGTGGAAACCACACTGGGGGCAGGGCATTATTCTCAAGGATCCTGAGGACAGGATACTATTGGCCCACTATGAAGAAGGATGCTGTGGAGTATGCCAAGAAGTGTGATCCTTGTCAGAGGCATAGTAATATCCTTCATCAACCAGCAGAGCTCTTGCATCCTATATCCTCTTCCTGGCCATTCATGAGATGGGGAATGGATATAGTTGGAAAGCTTCCTAATGCACCTGGTGGAAAAGTATTCATGCTTGCTATGACTGATTACTTCTCTAAGTGGATAGAGGCTGAAGCCTTTGCTCAAGTCAGAGAAAAGGAAGTTATATCCTTTATTAAAAGAAACATTATTACTAGATTTGGTATCCCTTCTGAGATTATTTGTGATAATGGATCCCAATTTATTGGGAATAGAACCACTAACTTTTGTGACAGCTGGGGGATTAAGATGATAACATCAACACCAGTCCACCCACAAGCTAATGGTCAGGCAGAATCATCCAACAAGATCATCATCAACAATTTGAAGAAAAAGCTTGGATCCAAGAAAGGAAAATGGGCAGAAGAACTACCTTATGTACTTTGGGCTGATAGGACGACTCCCAAGAATGCTACTGGCCAAACTCCATTTTCTTTGGTGTTTGGGGCAGAATCAGTAATCCCTACAGAGATGGTGGTTCCAACTGCAAGAACAAGCATTCGTGATCCTGAAGGAAATGCTGAAAACTTGATTCAAGACTTGGATACTATAGAAGAAATCAGGGATTTAGCAAGGATAAGGATGGCCAGTTATCAACAAAGGATGGCTGGAGCTTACAACAAAAATGTCAGGATCAGGAAATTCCAAGTTGGGGATATTGTATTAAGGAAAGCATTTCAAAATACCACTAATCCTGCTGATGGAAAACTAGCACCAAAGTGGGAAGGCCCCTATTTGATTGAAGCTGAAGCAGGAAAAGGGGCATATCGATTGCTAACAATGGAAGGTGATTTGCTACCAAGAGCTTGGAATGCTGTCCATTTGAAGAAATATTTCATGTGATCATGATCCGTGATCCTTACCAGACAAGTATCCTTGAAGGATCCCTACTGACAGATGATCCTCTTTCTGGTAACATTCAAATCTCAAACTATTTCATTCTTTTATTCTCTTACAAGGATAAGGACCCTGCATCCTTTATCCTCCTTTCACTTGATTCTGAGTTTTGAAGGTTCAGGTATCCTTAACTAAAGATTGAGTATCCACAGAAGTATCCGGTTATTTGGGCTTGACCCCAGTTATTTGGGCTTGACACTAGTTATTTGGGCTTGACCCCAGTTATTTGGGCTAGTCCCCAGTTTGGGCCTGTCCCCAGCTTCGCCAGTAGCGCACGATGATCCTGGTATAGTTCATGTCAATGGGACCAGTACTCGCTTTAGGGGCTGACAATTTCATTGTACTGGCTATATTCAGGATCCTACGTATAATGGTAGACGTACCATACATCCGTTCCTAAGGTTTCTAACGTTTTCACGTTAGCTAAGGTTTTGGCATTTTCATGTCACTAAGTTTGGATAGTCGCCAGTAAGGGCCATACTCCAGTTTACATACGATCCTTTGGGCTTGTCCCCAGTTATCCTTTGGGCTTGTCCCCAGTTATCCTTTGGGCTTGGGGCTTGTCTCCAGTATATTGGGCTCGTCCCCAGAATTGTTGGGCTTGTCCCCAGTTGCTAACTTTCATTTTATATTGGCTTAGTCCCAAGTTATATCTTATTTCAGGTTTGTGAAGATAAATAACCAAGGATTCTTGATCCTTACTTTCAACTAAGGTTTGTATCTTGGTTATCCTGATTATAAATGTTAAAGGTTAGGATCCTAACTTGGATTCTCAGGTATGATCCTTAACTGTTTTGATTTTATCATTTATGTGATTGACCCGTATCCTTTGACAATTGAACTTATGATCCTTAAACTATGTTACTTTTCACAAATTATCAATTATGGGTTATGTGATCTTTGATCATATCCTAAACTTTTTGGGACATTTCTTAAATTTTTTCCCTACTTGATAAGTTTAAACAAAATAAACATCACAACAGTTGGAAAGTAAAATATCAACACAGGATAACCCAAAAAGTTAAAGTTATTTTATTCACAAAAAATTAAACCCTTCTAAGTTGTCAAAATTACCTACCCCGAGCATCTACCAGCAATACGTGGCCCGTCCGCTGGGGTAGGTAAAGGGTGTCCATTGTTCATAGGTCTAACAAGTGCAGGAAATTAAAGACGGAAGGATAACGAGTGGCTTCATCCCCCAAACAGAGGATCCATCCACCACCCATTATCCTACCTATTGTTCAAAGGATCATCCATGATCCTCAACCCTAATTACTATTGTTTAAGTACAGACCAACCATTGTTCATCAAAACATCATAACCAAAACAAACTACCAAACTTAAAAAATGGGCTCCGGCTACGTCTAGAAATGTCCTTCATCGCCCATTCATGCAGCTTACACCTTCGCTGCATCATCATCATCCCCTCCAGCTCCGGTATCCTTCGCTTGATCCTTGCCGCTACCACTAGCCTCGATTGCCAGAACCTCCTCAGCCTCATCAGCCTCATCCTCATCCTCCAATTCAGCCAGCCTAGCCTTCCAGCCCTCCATGTCCCAGTTGCTCCTATCAAAGGCGGGATCCTGAGCTTCTTGAGCCATCTGTAGCTTGGTCTTGTACATGGCAATGGCTGCGGAGACCTTAGCATCCTCTGTGATCTCATGCTTCTCATAATCAACATTGATCAGAATGGTAGCTATCTGAGCCTTGGCATCCTTAAGATCCTTTTCAAGAGAGGCAATTTTGTGATCCTTGAGCACCGTCACCTTTTGGAGATCAGAGCATTTCTCCTCAAGGCCCTCAACATTCCCAACATAGTCCTCGATCTCCGCAAATTTCTGTAAACAAGACAATACAAAGTTAGGGTCATATGATTCTCAATTGGATAGGATAACTAAGCTGAGTCAGTGATCCTTACATCATTGAAGTACTCGAGGAATTGATGGCGGATCAGGGGCAGGCCTTGTAGGTTGTCAGCTTTGGAGGTCTTCCTTTTCTTTCCACCTCTTCCCTTCGAAGCGGTTGCCTTGGGGATGACGATGGAAGGGCTAGCAGCAGATTTTTTCTTGGAGGATCGAACAGTGTCAAGCTCAGTGACGCTGAATTTGGAGGCAGATCTTGATGATTTTCCAGCGCCTACACACCCAAAACAGATAAGTATCCTTATCCTATCTCTTTTAACTATTTATTCAAACATTTAAATATAAAAAGTACAGGATACTTACTTGACATAGTGACAGAACCTGAGGATACCTCTTAAGAATCCTGGGTGTTTGTTTTGAATGATCTTGTGGCAGGATCAAGTTTTCTAAAAGCAGCAAGTCTCCCCTTCGTGGCAGCTGAAGGAATAATATGCGAGAATGTGATAGCTGTACAAAAGAAACAGAAGCATATTAGTAGTCATCATCATCATAAATGAGCTTACTCCGTGATCCTTCTAAGGATCCTCTACCCTACCATGGGTGCTCCACTTCCTTGGCAGATCCTTTCCATCCTGGATAGAATCCCTTCTGACGAAGAAGAATCTCCGTTTCCAGTTGGTATCATTTTTAGTGGCCTTAAAGATGGGATGTTCTTCACCGGGTTTGCGCTTGAATAGATATCTGTGGAATCCAAAGGTTGTGAGATCATACATCTCAGCTAATTCTGACATTCCCAAGTCAATTCCTTCTTGCTCAATGATCCTTTCAAGGGTATATAAGACCCTCCAGATCATTGGCATAGCTTGGATGTAGGAGATGCCGGTGAGGGAGAAGAAAGATTGGGTGAATTCAGGGAAAGGACAGGAGTATCCTATTGTGAACGGTGTGACCGGGAAAGCTACCCAAGTTTCAGAAATGTAGTCACTAAGAACGGTGGGGTCAAATGGTTTGAAAACAGTATTTGCCGGAAAACAGTGGCGGATTCTGTCTATTTGTGCATCAGTGAAACAACACGTCTCATTCGCTGAATCTTTGATGATCCCCTGACTTTTGAGAGGAGTGTCCTTCTTATGATCCTTGGCTGGTGAGGATCTTAGCATCATCTTGAAGAAGGTGAAGAAAGAAGGAGCAGAGAAAGAAAACGTAAAGAAGGAAGAGGAGGAGAAATACCTGCTTGGTCTTCGGATATGAATTTAAAGGGAGTTACTCTTGATTTTAAATGCAGATTGATCTCTATCTCTAACTCCTATTTATAATGATGATTCTGCAGGATAGTCACCTCAGTGATGTCATGATTCGCAACGGCTAGTCCGATTATAACGGCTAGTTATCCGTTGGTTAAATGCGGATAAGAACAAAATATAACTCATTTATTTACAAAATTACTCCTTATATTTTGGGGGCAATTGTTAGGGGTGGATTTCTAAGTAATCAGTGATCCTTAATTGCCGTTGGGCTTAGTGATCCTTACTTCTGTATGAACTGGTGATCCTCAGAAGTGCTTCAGGATCAGGATCATGGATCACTATAAGGATCCTTGTACTAACAATTGTCTACTTTGAATTCGAAATTGTTTTGCAGGAGTATCAATTTGGACTTGGTCCTGGTGATATTCCTTGAAGTATTCCGCACGTGCTTGGCTGAAAATGGACGTTATGGAGTCATGGAAGACTAGCACCATTTGCGGAATGTTAGTTAGAGTAGATATTTTCTATTTTTAAAGGGGTAGCGAGCTAATTAGAAAACACTTGGCTATTTTTGGCTACACACACACTCGTACAACTGCTCTCACCAGCTCTCGCTAACTCACTTGGCGATTACACACCTTTACACACAATACACTATAGTGATCCTTGTACTTAGCTCGCTATCATCCGAAGTTGTAACACATTTCTTGTTTAATTTGAGTTGGTGATCGGTAGTTTCCATCACCCGAGGTTTTTTATGCCGGAGATCATTCATTGATCAAGGGCTTTTTCCTCGTATAAATCTTCGTGTCACTTGTTCATTACATTTCATAGTGATCCTTATTGTTGTTCATCAATTCAAGCATCATATCCCACAACAGAAAGTTTGGTTACATTGTCATTGCTTGATTTTTGACCAAAACAGTTAGTTTTAACATGAATCCTATGTGTTTCAAAATAATGTCTAAGTTTTGTTGACGCCATAACTAGGGCTAATATCAATTTCTCTTAGTGTGAATATCTAGTTTCAGCATCTAATAAACTTTTGCTAACATAATAAACAGGATATTGCTGACCTTCATGATCCTTTACAAGGACAACACTTACAGCATTCCCCGATACTGCGAGGTATAGGGATAATGGTTCACCATTTTCGGGCTTCCTCAATAGGGGTGCAGTTGAAAGATACTTCTTCAAATCCTGCAAGGCTGCTTCATGCTTCACTCCCCATTCGAACTTCTTATTCTTCTTCTTCAGGATATCATAAAATTCCTTGCATTTTTCCAAGGATCTTGAAATAAATCTGTTTAATGCTGCTACTCGCCCTGTTAACCGTCGAACATCCTTCATATTTGAAGGTGACTTGATATCCAGGATAGCTTTAATCTGCTCCGGGCTTGCCTCTATCCCTCTTTTCGTCACCATGTATCCTAGAAACTTTCCTGCCCCCACTCCAAAATGGCATTTAGCAGGATTTAATTTCATGTTGTACTGGTCCAGAATATCAAATGCTCCCTTAATATCCTGGAGGTGATCCTCAGCCTTCCTGGATTTTACTACCATATCATCGATGTACACCTCCATGGTGTCCCCCAACTTCTCTTTGAACATCATGTTCACCAATCTTTGATACGTTGCACCTGCATTTTTCAAACCAAAGGGCATAGCAGTGTAACAATAAATACCTCTTGGTGTCATGAAGGCAGTATCCTTCTGGTCTGAAGGTTCCATTTGGATCTGATGGAATCCTGAGGATGCATCCATGAAGGTTAACATCTCATGACCGGTAGTAGCATCCACCATTGGATCAATATGAGGAAGAGGAAATGGGTCTTTGGGACAAGCTTTGTTCAAGTCTGTGTAATCTACACAAACTCTCCATTTTCCATTTTTCTTTTGCACCACAACTACATTTTCCAGCCATTTAGGAAACTTCACTTCCCTAATCATCTTGCTCTTTAGTAGTCTTTCAACTTCCTCTTGGATGATCACATTTCGCTCCAGAGCAAATTTCCTTCTCTTCTGTTGGACAGGCTTGAATGACTTGTCGATACCGAGCTTATGAGTTATAATATTCTTGGAAATGCCTGTCATATCCTCGTGCTACGTCAACATCCCTGACTACTCCCCAAGGGGTAGGGATCTTGATACACTGATGATAATTTGATGGCACAACTTTCATATCATGGATCCAAGGCCTACCTAATATAATATTATAGCAGGATAAGGAGTCCATGACACAAAAGCGCTGCATTGAATTGACCCCTTCAACATACACGGGCAACTTTATCTCCCCTACGGTATTCCTAGCTTCTCCACTGAAACCAACGAGCACAGTGGACTTCGAAGTAATATCCATTGGGGATACATTCATCCTCTTCAACGTTTCCAGCTGAATTATGTTGACGGAGCTACCATTATCCACTAATATCTTGCGTATAAAATGATTAGCAACATATCACGTTATTACTAAAGCATCATGATGGGGATCCTGGACAGTATCCCTGTCATCATTATCGAACGTGATGACTTTGTCAGTTGTAAGGGTTGACATCCTGGTTGGCTTATCTCCCCTCTCTGTTTTGGCTTCCTTCGCGTGCCTTTTCGCCACAGAATATGATGTACCGCAAATGTCGGATCCTCCTAAAATAAAGTTAATTATATTTGCATCCGCAGGAGGTGATGTTGCACGTTCAGGATCCTTCTCAGGATCCTGACCCTTATTCTTCTTTCTTCCCAATAGGTCTTTCAGATATCCCTTGCTTAAGAGATAGCTTATTTCTTTTCTTAAAATGATGCAATCCTCAGTAACATGTCCGAAATCCTCATGGAAAGCACACCATTTGGACTTGTCCTTCCAATCAGCCTTTTGTCGATTTTTCCGGGGCCATATTTCTTTGTCTCCAAAACCCTGCATACCATACATTAGTTTAGGTATATTAACAGAAAAACAATATTCAGATAACTCAGGATACTCCTCAGGATCCTCATCTTCGGCAACATTCACTTTCTTGCTATCATTTCTGCCATATGGCTTTGAGCGATATGGTTTATACGAGGACTCTGATTTCCTGTTGGTTGACTCATAGGTTGTGGACGAATTCATCCTTTCTTGCATCTTTTTATCATCCTCCAGATGAATGTATCTTAAAGCCCTGTTACGAGCTTCGTCCAGATTCCTGCAGGGATTCATTACAAGATCCTGTTAAAATTGAGAATCCTTTTGCAACCCCATCTTGAAGGCTTGCACAGCTGTTGCAACATCAAGATGTGGGATATCCAAGGATTCCTGACTAAACTTGTTCACATAATCCCTCAAGGATTCCTGAGGTCCTTGAGTTATCCTGTAAAGGTTACTGGTTAGTTTCTCAAAACTCCGGCTACAAGAAAATTGACTATTAAATAAATTAACTAAATGAGCAAACGAAGTAATTGAGTGAGGAGGAACTTTTAAGAGCCATTTTAAGGCTGATCCTGTTAAGGTAGAAAAAAAAACCATTGCAGAGGCATGCTTCCTTGAGATCCGGAGGGATTGGGTTAATTTCCATCCTTTCCCTATACTGAGCAATATGCTCTTCGGGATCCATAGTTCCGTCATAGAGCTTCCTGTTGGAGGTTTGAAATCTTTTTGGGATTTCAGCATCACAAATAGGATATGCAAACCGTGATATCCTGTGGCTATCATGGGACACTTCCGAAATTGGCTGGACCACCCAGGCACACTGGATATCATGTCTTTCAGTTTTTGAAGCTCCCTGGAAAATGCCGATGTCATACCTGCATCCTGCAAAGATCCAACACCATTAGTAGCAAGAGTATTATTATTATTAGATACATTACCAGTCTGGGGATTCTGGCCATATCCTGAAGCATATCCTGAGCTTCTCATAGTTGATACTCTTACTGAAGAGGGTATCTCAGGAGTATGATTCTGGGAATGGCTAGGCACAATATTCCCCCGGTTATCCTCAGTATAAATTGCAGAACTAAAGTTCAAAGCCCTGGGTTGCAAGGGAGTGATAGTATCTTCAGTAGGCCTACTTGGGCCGGATTTCAAGAGTTGTATCTCTCTCATCAGCATCTTATTAGTTTCCCGCTGTTGCCTCATCTGTTCCTGTACACTACCAAACAAATTTAGAATTTCTTCGTTATAAGCCAAAACAGGACCAGATCCATGGATATTGTGAGCGGGGATAACATCCCGAGCTACATGACTTTCAGTTCCCTGTGAAGAGGCTTGCATTCTCGGAGGAGGTGGTGAAAGCACCGAACCAACTGTTGCAGAGGTTGTAGCAGACACGGTGGAAGAGCTCATGTTTGATCTCGAGGCCATCGAAAATAGTGTAGCAAAAAGTTTTGAAAATAGAAAACCAAGAAATGATTTTGCAAAAGCTTTTAGTAGAAATAACACCACTTGCCCCACGGTGGGCGCCAAATTGTTTTGGTCAAAAATTACCGATGCAATTAAGTGATCAAATTAGTTAAGTGAGGTAGTGTGTGTTATGGCTCATTTTCTGAGTATGCATGCTGACTAATATCCTGCTTTTCATTGTTTATCTGTGATCAGGATACTGGACGAGGACATTGCTAATATCCTGGGTGATATCCTGGGGTATATCGAATTAATCACGTGCAGGTTGAAGACTGGGACTTGCCAACGATCAAGTGGACTCCATTTCCTCAAGACTCGGGCGTATTTGTTAAAGGAGAGACGTTGAGCCCGAAAGACCAGGTCTCCAACGTTCAACTAAGGAATATTCATTGGATCCCAGTTATGTAGGATAGTTAGTTACATTAGTTTTACTATAAATAGATGGGGCGAATCAGATTAAGTCACGCAATTTTACACACTTTCAAACACTTTCTCTCTAGTTCATCGCAAACACTACACACAACACTTGTACTCAAATTACATTGTAACACATAGTCGATCCGCACCACATCCTGCACTGTATCCTGATATTTGAAGCAATAGAAGAACAAGGCAGCTACGATTGTCAGCTCCCGAGGTTTTATGCCGGCGATCTAGATTGATCAAGGGCTTTCCTCGTACATCACGTGTCCACCTTTACATTTTCGCTCATTGTTTGATCATAGATACAGCTCTATATCCTGAGCCGTATCCTGAAACTGTTTTCATATCTAATTTTGTTAACACATTTTTCATACATATTTCTAGCACACTATCTCACTTAACTAATTTGATCACTTAATTGCTTAGGTAATTTTTGACCAAAACAATTTGGCGCCCACCGTGGGGCAAGTGGTGCTACTTTTACTAAAAATCTTTGCAAAATCATTAATCGGTTTTCTATTTTCAAAACTTTTTGCCACATTGTTTACAATGGCCTCAAGATCAAACATGAGCTCTTCCACTATGTCTGCTACAACCTCTGCTACTACTGGTTCGGTGCTTCCACCACCTCCTCCAAGGATGCCGTTTTCTTCATAATCTCAAGATGTTATCCCTACTCGGAGTGTCCAGGGATCTGCTCCCGTTTTAGCCTCTAACGATGAAATTTTGACTTTATTTGGAAGTGTGCATGAACAAATGAGGCAGCAACAGGAGACTAACCAAATGCTATTAAGAGAAATACAACTCTTAAAAGCTAGCTCAAGTAGACCCGCTGAAGAAACTGTCACTCCTATACAGCCCAGGGCTTTGAACTTCAGTTCCGCAGTTTACACTGAGGATAATAGGGGGAATATCGTCCCAAGCCATTCTCAGAATCATACCCCTGAGATACCCTCTTCGGTCAGGATATCGACTGTGAGAAGTTCAGGATATGCTTCAGGATATGGCCAAAATCCTCAGAATGGTAATGTGTCAAATAATAATATTCTTGCTACTAACAATAATGGCTCTTTGCAGGATGCAGGTATGACGTCAACATTTACCAGGGAGCTCTAGAATTGAAGGACATGATATCCAGTGTACCTGGAGTGGTCCAGCCAATTCCGGAAGTATCCCAGGACAGCCACAGGATATCCCGCTTTGCATATCCCATCTGTGATGCTGAAATCCCAAAAAGATTTCAGACTCCCAACATGAAGCTGTATGATGGGACTACGGATCCTGAAGAGCATATTTCCCAGTATAGGGAAAGAACGAAAATTAACCCTATCCCTTCGGAGCTTAAGGAAGCATGCTTATGCAAGGGATTTGGTTCTACTCTGACAGGATCAGCCTTAAAATGGCTGTTAAACGTTCCTCCTCACTCAATTACTTCGTTTGCTCATTTGGTTAATTTATTTAACAGTCAATTTTCTTGTAGTCGGAGTTTTGAGAAACTAACCAGTGACCTTTACAGGATAACTCAAGGGCCTCAGGAATCCTTGAGGGATTATGTGAACAAATTCAGTCGAGAATCCTTGGATATCCCGCATCTTGATGTTGCAACAGCTGTGCAAGCTTTTAAGATGGGATTACAAAAGGATTCTCAGTTTTATCAGGATCTTGTAATGAATCCCTGCAGGAATCTCGACGAAGCTCGTAACAGGGCTTTGAGATATATCCGTCTGGAAGATGACAAGAAGATGCAGGAGAGGATGAATTCTACCTCAACCTATGAATCAACTAACAGGAAATCAGAAACCTCATATAAGCCATATCGCTCCTGGCCATATGGCAGAAATGATAACAAGAAAGTGAACGCTGTTGAAGACGAGGATCCTGAAGAATATCCTGATTTGTCTGAATACTGCTTTTCTGTTAATATACCTGAATTAATGTATGCTATGCAGGGCTTAGGGGACAAAGCTAGGTGGCCTCGAAAGAACCAACAGAAAGCTGATTGGAAGGATAAATCCAAATGGTGTGCCTTCCACGAAGACTTCGGACATATGACCGAGGATTGCATTGCTTTAAGGTAAGAGATAAGTTACCTGTTAAGCAAGGGGTATCTGAAGGACTTGCTGGGAAAAAAGAAGAATAAAGGGCAGGATCCCGAGAAGGATCCTGAACGAGCAGCATCACCCCCAGCAGATGCCAAGATAATTAACTTTATTTCAGGAGGATTCGACATTTGTGGGACTTCGTATTCGGCGGCCAAGAGACATGCAAAGGAAGCTAAGAGCGAGAGGGGAGACAGACCAGTCAGAATGACTACCCTCACAACTGATAAAGTGATCACTTTCGATAGTGATGACAGGGATACTATACAGGATCCTCACCATGATGATTTAGTAATAACATTATATGTGGCTAACCATTTTGTACGCAGGATACTGGTAGACAACGGTAGTTCTGTCAATATAATTCAGCTGGAAACATTGAAGAGGATGAATGTATCTCCGATGGATATCACTTCGAAGTCCACTGTGCTCGTTGGTTTCAGTGGAGAAGCTAGGAATACCCTAGGGGAGATAAAGTTACCAGTATATGTTGAAGGGGTCAACTCAATACAACGCTTCTGTGTGATGGACTCCTTATCCTGCTATAACATCATACTGGGAAGACCATGGATTCACGATATGAAGGCTGTGCCATCAACATATCACCAATGCATCAAGATCCCTACCCCTTGGGGGGTTGTCAAGGTGGAAAGTGATCAACAGGAAGCGAAAGAATGCTACTCATCCTCGATGAAATCCTCAACTAAGCCTAGTACAGCATAGCAATTAAAGATGCGGGCCCAGGATATCGTGGAGGATTCGGAGCAGGATGTGAAGAAAATTATCCTGGATCAGGATAATCCTGATATCTCGGTGCTCGTAGGAACCAATATCCCTCAGGATATTGAAGAACAGTTAACTAACTTTTTGAAATGTAGGATGTCAACATTTGCATGGAAGCATGAGGATATGACAGGCATATCCAAAGACATTATCACTCACAAGCTTGGAATTGACAAATCATTCAAGCCTGTTCAGCAAAAAAGAAGAAAATTCGCTCCTGAGCGGAATGCGATTATCCAAGAGGAAGTTGAAATATTGTTGAAGTCCAGGATGATCAGAGAAGTCAAGTTTCCAAAATGGCTAGCAAACGTAGTTGTGGTACAGAAGAAAAACGGGAAATGGAGAGTCTGTGTAGATTACACGGACTTGAACAAGGCTTATCCTAAAGATCCATTTCCTCTCCCTCATATCGATGCAATGGTAGATGCTACTGCTGGACATGAAATGTTAACATTCATGGACGCATCCTCAGGATTTCAGCAGATTCAAATGGAGCCTTCGGATCAGGAGGATACTGCTTTCATGACACCAACAGGTATATATTGCTATACTGCTATGCCTTTCGGTTTGAAAAATGCAGGTGCAACATACCAGAGATTGGTAAACATGATGTTCAAAGATAAGCTGGGGGACACCATGGAGGTATATATTGACGATATGGTGGTAAAATCTAAAAGAGCTGAGGATCACCTCCAGGATATCAAGGGAGCATTTGATATCCTGGATCAATACAACATGAAGCTGAATCCTGCTAAGTGCCATTTTGGAGTGGGGGCAGGAAAGTTTCTTGGATATATGGTGACAAAAAGGGGGATAGAAGCAAGCCCAGAGCAGATCAAAGTTATCCTGGATATAAAATCACCCTCAAATATGAAGGACGTACAAAGGTTGACAGGCCGAGTAGTAGCTTTGAATAGATTTATTTCAAGATCCTCAGAAAAATGCAAGGAATTCTATGATATCCTCAAGAAGAATAAGAAATTTGAATGGGGAGCAAAGCATGAAGCAGCCTTGCAGGATTTGAAGCGATATCTCTCAACCGCACCTCTATTGATGAAGCCTGAAAATGGCGAACCACTATCCTTATACCTCGCTGTATCAGGGAATGCTGTAAGTGCCGTTCTTATAAAAGACCATGAAGGTCAGCAATATCCTGTATATTATGTTAGTAAAAGTTTGTTAGATGCTGAAACTAGGTATTCTCATTTAGAAAAGTTGATATTAGCTCTAGTCATGGCATCGACAAAGCTTAGACATTATTTTGAGACACATAGGATCCATGTTAAAACGAATTATCCTGTCAAAAATGTGCTTAGAAAACCAGAGATGTCAGGCATGATGGCCAAGTGGTCGGTAAAGTTAAGTGCTTATGATTTAGTATATGAACCTAGAAATGCCATAAAGTCTCAGGCTTTAGCTGACTTTGTGGCTGATTTCAGTAGTGATATTCAGGATGAGGCAGACCTAGAAGTTCAACAGTTAGGAGAATCTTCAGGATCCTGGATATTATATACTGATGGTGCATCAAATATAAGAGGTGTAGGTTTAGGTATACTACTAAAATCGCCACAGGGGGACATATTACCCCAGGCCATTAGGTGTGAATTTCCTACTACTAATAATGAGGCAAAATATGAAGCTTTAATTGCTGGATTAGAATTGGCTAAGAGTATGAGTATCAAGAATTTGCGAGTATATGTTGACTCCTTGTTAATTACTAACCATTTTAATGGATCCTATGCAGTTAAGGGTGAGAAATTAATCGAATACCTCGATATTCTCAAAAAATTAGCAGAATATTTCGATGTTTTTACACTTGAACAGGTACCAAGAGAGGATAACGCTGAAGCAGATGCCTTAGCAAATCTGGGATCATCGATCAGGATACCAGAAGGAACCCAAATACCAATAATACATGTCTTGTATCCTGCAACGAATCCTCGGGATAAAGAAGTAGCGGGTATTCAGGATCCTGGAGCAGAGTATCCTGAAGAGGATCCTGAATCTTGGACGGCTCCAATCATGAGATATCTCAAGGAAGGATACATCCCCGAAAATGAAAATCCTAAGGCATTTAGGATGAAGGTATCACGATTCATTATTATAAATAATGTTTTATACAAGAAATCTCTTGCAGGACCGTATTTGAGGTGCTTGGAGGATCCTGAAGCCAAAGAAGTACTTCAGGATATACATGAAGGGGATTGTGGTAACCATACTAGGGGCAGGTCATTATTCTCAAAAGTATTAAGGACAGGATATTATTGGCCGACAATGAGAAAAGATGCCGCAGAATATGCTCGAAGATGTGACGCATGTCAAAGACATAGTAACATATTACATCAGCCTGCTGAACCGCTGTATCCTATTGTTTCCCCTTGGCCGTTTATGAAGTGGGGTATGGATATAGTGGGAAAGCTTCCGAAAGCTCCAGGAGGAAAGGTTTTCATGTTGGCAATGACGGATTATTTCTCCAAGTGGGTTGAAGCAGAAGCATTTGTTCAAGTTAGAGATCAAGAAGTAGTATCCTTCATAAAGAGAAATATCCTGACCAGATTCGGAGTACCAGCCGAGATAATCTGTGACAATGGTTCTCAGTTTATAAGCAAGAGAACTACTGACTTTTGCAAGAGTTGGGGAATCAAAATGATCACATCTACTCCGGTACATCCTCAAGCGAATGGACAAGCAGAATCCTAAAACAAGATAATTGTCAATAACTTAAAGAAGAGACTTGGAGCCAAAAAAGGAAGATGGGCAGAAGAATTACCCTTTGTTTTGTGGGCTGATAGGACAACAGTCAAGAATGCAATAGGCCAAACCCCATTTTCCTTGGTATTTGGAGCAGAAGCAATGATTCCAACGGAAATGGCAATACCTACTGCAAGATCTATCCTATGGGATCCTGAACAGAAACCTGAAGCCTTGTGTCAGGATTTGGATACTATAGATGAAAAAAGGGATGCAGCAAGGCTAAGAATGGCAGCATATCAACAAAGAATATCCAGAGCATATAACAAGAATATTAGGACCAGAAGATTTAAGGTTGGAGATTGGGTGTTGAGAAAGGCTTTTCAGAATACTACTAATCCTGCCGATGGCAAGTTAGCTCCAAAATGGGAAGGACCATATGAAGTTGAATCAGAAGCAGGGAAAGGAGCATATAGACTCAAGAATATGGAAGGGGATATGCTACCGAGATCTTGGAATGCTATACACCTTAAGCTTTATTTCAAGTAAGTTTAGAATTTAATTTCTAACTCAGGATGGTATGAATTCTATCTTTTTTAAATATGTTTTGGTTTAATTTATTCTTTGAAACCCAATACTAACTTAAGCATCGGAGGGGTGTTAGCCAAGCTAACACCCACCTTAGTTTAAGGATGTTTTGCAGTATATGCTCCAGGATATAGCTCCAGGATGCTCACTCAAGATACTTCGGAAGATTAGAGGATTGCCCCCCTCTCTCACGTATAAGGGATCCTGATCCCTTCACAGGTTTAAAGGTATTCACCTTTCTTCCGAATTGGGTTTAGACACCCTGCCTGGAGCGCAAGTTATTCAGGGATAGTTCAAGGTGGCGGGACCAGTCCATGTAAAAGTGGCTGACAATTTCGTTACTGTTGGCTATATCCTGAATCCTAAAGGTATATGAGGATTGATCACCCTCTCTCACGAAAGGGTATTTTCATACTCTCTAAGGTTTAAAGGTTTTCACCTTTCTAAGTCTTGGAGTTTATACACTCCCGCCTGTAGCGCATGAAAATTTGGGATTTTCCCCAGGATATAAGGAATTTATCTCCAAGACGTTTTTGGGTTTTACCCTCGTGGCATGAAAAATTGCCTATACAATGGAAACTGATATTCAGAAGATTTCTAAGAAGACATTGTACACAGGGGACATTCCTATCAAGGCAATGGTGTAAAGCTAAAAGGATAAGGCTCGGAACTAATGCACTAAGTGTCTCAGACAGGGGACATCTTCATTTGAAGAGTTGTAAACATCGTTTAAAGGTTAAATATCCTGATATATTCTCAAAATATGTTTTCAAAATACTTCTAAGAATATTTGATTAAAATATTTGAAGTTAATACTAGTTTGAAACGTTGACCATTTAGGTATTATCAGAACAGGTTTTGGTAAGATAGATTGTTTTTACTCTTTAAAAAGCTTTCTACGAAGTTGAAAAAATCTAATAACAGTTTTTATTATATATCGTTGAGCATATTGATCAGGATATTTTTGAAAGATAATTGTACGAAATTTTGTAAAACTAAGATCTGTACTAAGAAAGACGGAAGATAATAGCGAGAAATATGAAAAATAAAATTACTTGAAACAATCAGTACTAGTTGATAACCGAAGGTTTCATCCTGAAACCCAGGACCCATCCACCTTCGGATATCAAATTTTTTTGATGCAGAAATGAAAGTTGTTCATAGGACATAAAATTGTTCAAACGATTTAAAGGAAATAAGCTCTAGGGGGTAGTGCCTTCTTCGTCCATAGTGATTTCAGCAGCATCCATCTTGGGATCCGCCTCAGCATCCTTCTCAGCATCGGTTGCTTTTTCAACTGCTTTGGAAGATTCTTCGACAGCTGATTTGGAAGAGGTGCCACCGAGGTTCTTTAGCTTGGTCTCCCAAGCACCGACATCCCAAGAAGGGCATTCAAAACCTAATGTTTTGGCTTCATGGGCCATCTTCAATCTGGCTTGGAGGAGAGAAATGACGACGGAACTCTTGAGGCTTTCCCGGTAGCTGACCATATCCCGTTCATGTTGCACATGGGCAGCTTCAAGATCGGCCTGGGCTTGAAGAGTAGCTTTGTTGAGAGCAGTTTGGTGTTCTTGAATCATAGTTTTAAATTTCTGCTCGTAATGACGAGATTTGGCGGCTGCAATCATGCCTTGATCGGAGATTGTGATTTCAGCTTCCTTTAGCTTGGTCTCAAGCGTCTTGTTAAGCTTGCAGGATTCTTGATATAGGTGAACCAGACGCTCAAGACCCTACAAAGGTAAGAGGACAGGTATTAATATTGATAAATCTTTGTAAATAATGTAAGCCGCATGATGTGATATGAGAATACTAACCTGGTTAAGAAAGGAAGTCATAAACCCGCTAGCTTCAATGAACCCGTGCTTCTCATAAGGAAATGTGTCAGAAATGACAGGGGAATCAGGCTCTTTCCTTTTGTGGGAACTTGAACTCCGGGGCTTGGTAGCCGATGAAGGTTTGGGAATAATGATGGCTTTGGAACTGCTGGGTCTGGATGAGGCTGTGGTCTTGGGACTAGGTTCCTTCTTGACCTGAATCTGAACAGAATAACTGTCCAATTCGTCGAGGTCAAAGACTTCAGGGATCTTGGCCGGTGCTGCATAAAGGGAAAAGTTTCACATCATTATTACTCTTTATTTTATTATACTGTTTTGACTAATTATTTTGAGAGTAATCCTTACCAGACATTTCAGATGACGAGTATTGACTGGAACTCGGGACGTGTGTGGTGAAAGTCCTGTCTATTGCAGGTAATCGGTAAACAGTGTTGATTCTTTCTTCTGATTCAGCGGTAGGGGGAGCTACTTCCTTGAAGTTCACTGCATAAGGATCAAAAAGAAGGATATTAGTAGGAGATAAAAACCAAACGGTCCATGAGAATATTTATGACCCTACCGGTGGTTAACCACTCCACCGGAAGGTTGGCACCCTCAGCAATGGAGTCTCGTTTGACAAAGAAAAACTTGCGTTGCCATCCGTCTTCATTTTTGGTGGCTTTAAGAATAAGGGGTTTGCTAGAGGTCAAGAAAAGCAAGAACCGACTAGAGCCATGGGATCGGAGGCGATAAGCAATAGGCAAATCCTCGATGCAGAGATCGGGGCAATGAAGGTTTTTGATTTGGTTAAGTACAATTAATACTCTCCAAACCATGGGCATGGTTTGAGCAAAAGAGATGCCGGTGGTTCGGAAGAATTGCATCATGAATTCGGGAAAAGGGTATCGAAGACCTAGCGAAAAGGGATATGCTGGAAAGCAAACCCAATCAGTGGAAGCAACATCCGATCGAATTGACCGATCGAACGGTCTAAAGACCGTGTTATCTGGGAAGGCGCCGGAAGCTCTCAAAGCCGCAATGTCTGCGTTGTCAAAAGCACAGATCTCCTTTTCGGGATTTTTGAGGAGATTTTGCTGGGTGAAGGTCTCGGCATCCATTACGAGTAAGGCGATGAAAGTTGATAGAAAGTAAATGAGAAATGGAGAATTACCTGAAGGCTCTGTTGAAGATATCTGCTTTTCAAACAAGAAGAGAGAAGATATAGGGGCATTATGGATCTCCATTGAGCAAAAAGCGTGTTGGAGGTTACGATGTGATCTCGACCGTCGCTTCATTTTAAATGCCTTGAATTATGGGATAAGACTTTTGAAATATATCCGTTGGATTGGTATACCAACCGATATATTTGGGGACAATTGTTATGGCTCATTTTCTGAGTATGCATGCTGACTAATATCATGCTTTTCATTGTTTATCTGTGATCAGGATACTGGACGAGGACATTGCTAATATCCTGGTGATATCCTGGGGTATATCGAATTAATCACGTGCAGGTTGAAGACTGGGACTTGCCAACGGTCAAGTGGACTCCATTTCCTCAAGACTCGGGCGTATTTGTTAAAGGAGAGACGTTGAGCCCGAAAGACCAGGTCTCCAACGTTCAACTAAGGAATATTCGTTGGATCCCGGTTATGTAGGATAGTTAGTTACATTAGTTTTACTATAAATAGATGGGGGCGGATCAGATTAAGTCACGCAATTTTACACACTTTCAAACACTTTCTCTCTAGTTCATCGCAAACACTACACACAACACTTGTACTCAAATTACATTGTAACACATAGTCGATCCGCACCACATCCTGCACTGTATCCTGATATTTGAAGCAATAGAAGAACAAGGCAGCTGCGATTGTTAGCTCCCGAGGTTTTATGCCGGTGATCTAGATTGATCAAGGGCTTTCCTCGTACATCACGTGTCCACCTTTACATTTTCGCTCATTGTTTGATCATAGATACAGCTCTATATCCTGAGCCGTATCCTGAAACTGTTTTCATATCTAATTTTGTTAACACATTTTTCATACATATTTCTAGCACACTACCTCACTTAACTAATTTGATCACTTAATTGCTTAGGTAATTTTTGACCAAAACAGTGTGCTGAAGAATTGCGTTAAAAATACGCTGGTTGAGTTGTTTGCAAAAAACAGTTTCAGGATACGGCTCAGGATATAGAGCTGTATCTATGATCAAACAATGAGAGAAAATGTAAAGGGTGACACAGGATATACGAGGAAAGCCCTTGATCAATCTAGATCGCCGGCACAAAACCTCGGGAGCTAACAATCGCAGCTGCCTTGTTCTTCTATTGCTTCAAATATCAGGATACAGTGCAGGATATGATGCAGATTAACTAAGTGTTACAATGTAATTCGAGTACAAGTGTTAGTGAGTTGTGAGTGTTTGCAAGTAGAGAGAAAAAGTGTGCGAAAGAGTGTGTGCCTTAATCCAATCCAATTAATCTATTTATAGTAAAAGGAAACTAACTAAATATCCTATTATTCCGGGATTCAGCGGATATTCCCCATATGAACGTTGCAGTCCTGGTCTTACGGCTTCAACGTCTCCAAACTAACTGATTTGCCCGAGTATTGAGGAGAAGAAGTCCACCTGACCGTTAGAGACTTGTTACAATAATCTGCACGTGAGCTAATTGGTTACTACCAGGATACCTAATCAGGATGTTACCAATATCCTGATCTGGTATCCTGGTTATAAACAAAAGAAACATAGTCAGTATATTAGCCAGGATATATAAGCAGAAATTCACCCATAACAAGCCAACTAGAAGCC
>JARYGA010039344.1:0-32216 GCA_030545235.1 Helianthus tuberosus
TTAGGTATCAAGACCCTTTTTTTTTATACCAAACCTGTTTTCAAACTTCGTTAAACATGTTTTAACATGTTTAGCTCGTCACTTTAGGTTTAGTGCTTATGTAGGGTCGTAAGGTAAGCGGTCTAAACAACCGCTTATACTTTCGAACCCGACCCGTTTGGTCGATCATTAGGATCCGACCAAACACATTAGGTGACCATAGTTGAATAGGGAATAACCTTCCGAGGTTATACCTTATGGTCACTTCGTTTAGTTAGTTGTATGATAGGTAGTTTATATGTCTTAGGAAAATGACCAAAATGCCCTTTTTACGCCAAAATTCATTTTAAGCATATGTAACATAATTTTTGACGTCTAAGCTGATTTGGCAACAATATTAGACATGTTAAGGCATATTTTACTTGTCATAAGACTAGTTAGGCGGTCCGAATGCGTTTTACGCAAACGACGCGTTAAAGTAGCATAAGCTACCTAAACGGGTCCTAATGGGTCGTAAGCACTTAGGATAGGTTCCGTTTTAGAATGTAGACTTTGTTAAACCATATTACATGAGTTCGTATACTCATTTGGTTGACGAAACCACATTCTATCCGATCCTCCGATTTAGGTCCGTTTATTAACATAGATATTAGGTGCCGTTTGATTTCCGTGATCCCTCTAGCTTTGCTTGGTTGTTACTCAAAGACTTCTAGGCAATCTCAAATGAGTACATAGTCCCCTCTTTTACTGTTTTTCAAACATTTTGGGGGTGAAACACATGTGCCTACTTGTTACTTTCGTGCTTTCCATGTTTTCATATCATACTTGCTATGTTCATTAGTACACTATTAGTACATGATTTCATTATGTTTTTGCTATGTATGTCCATTTAGTGCATACTTAGTACATCGTTTTACATTACATTTTATGCTATGTATGTCCATTTAGTTCATACTTAGTACATTGTTTTACATTACATTTCACGCTATGTATGTCCATTTAGTGCATACTTAGTGCAATATTTTACATCACATCACATGCTATGTATGTTCATTCGTTGCATACCTAGTACATTTGTTTTTCATCACATGCTTACATTTTGGTATGACATTTGGTTTGTTTAAATGGGACCAAAATACATTCATTAACATTGATCACGCTGTTCGTTAGTAGGTAGTGGTACCATAGGAATTGACAACTCCCGTTCCTGACATCCTAGGTATGTTTGGATGAAAGGAATGATCGAATTCGATACACATAACTTAGATAAACCTTTAATTTGTTTAAGGGTTTATCGCCACAGTCTCAAGGCTTGAATGTATGCATTTTCACAATACCGCATAGATGTTTGTATCAGTATAGCATGCATTTCCACAAAACATAACTTTGATTTAAACTATGTTTTACTTCAATACCTTGTTTTGTGCATTTTTACCTATGGTTTAGTTGATATATTTCACTTGCCATACATGACATTTTGGTTCACATCACATGATTTACATTTAACACATGAACATTTTTGACATTGGTTATACATTACATGATTTACATTTTGACATAAACATTTTGACCTGGTTTACACAATAACATTTGACAATTGGTTTAAACATGAACAATTTACATTGGTGGTTTGTTTGGGTAAGTGATTTAAGTAACGAGGCATGTGTAATATGATACAAGCATGGTGGATACACCGCTGGTACTTCCTATATATAAGTGCTTGTATGATATTACATATTGTAGCGTTATTTAAATTATTTCAATTTAGACATATAACATTTTACATAAATAACATATTTTTCACAAGACATTTACAAAACAATTTGTTTTATACAACTCATTTTACTTGGTTATTAAATAACCATACACCTTTCTTTTATATAATCTGATTTCTTATCACATTTTCATATGATTTATAAAAGAAAACACTTAATAAGATTCATGACTAATTTTTATTAAGCATTTCTTTAAACTCAAGTCTTGAATCCTATTTTCGTAAAACCTATGTATCTCACAGGCATTTTTATGCTGACGTACCTATTTTCACATGTGTTTCAGGAGCTAATGCATAGGGTTGTTCAAGATACACTAGGGTGGACTTGGGCCTTAGTGACATAAAAGAAGCAAGATTAGTTTTAAATAATGTTATGAACTCTTGTTTCTTTCGTTTAAAAGACAATGTAACTCTCTTGTTTGATGAATAAAACATAACTTTAATTACCATGGTTGTGGAACAATAATTCTGTTACAACACTCCCCGACGTTTCCGCCGCGGTTGCATGTTATACACGGTCGGGGTGTGACATAAAGGATCCAAATTCAAACAAGTACGACTGATTCAGGATTCAGATAACACCCGTATTGAATACTTCTGGTTAGAGTTGCTATAGGATCCGAATCCAGCCGAGTCTTACTGATTTTTTATTTACTATTTGTTTAGTTGCTATTGGATCCATAAACCACCAATTCGATCTCAACCGCGTCTGGATGATTCTAGATCCAGATACCACCTGTTCTGAATCCTTCTTGTTAGGGATGCTACAGCAACCGAATCTAACCAAGTCATGATGATATTCAAATCACCCTTAGTTCGGTTTCTATTTTATTGGAGAAAACCTCCCATTCTAAATCCTTTTTTCTAGAGAAGCTAAATGATCCGAATTCAAAGAGTATGCAAGATTCAGAATCCGGATACCTCCCGTTCTGAATCGTTCTTGTTAGGGATGCTACAGAATCAAAATCCAACAGAGTATGAATGACATTCAAATCACTCTTAATTTGGTTGTTATTGCATCCAGAAACCACTCATTCAGAATCCTACAGGCTAGGATAGCTAAAGGATACGAATACAATCAAATACGGATGATTTAGGATTCCGGATACCACACATTCTGAATCCTGCGGGTTGGGATAGCTAAAGGATCCGATTTCAAACAAGTACGGCTGACTTAGGATCCTGATAATACCCGTATTGAATACTTCTGGTTAGGGTTGCTATAGGATCCGAATTTAGCCGAGTCTTATTGATTTTTGAATTACTCTTTGTTTGTTTGCTATTGGATCCATAAACTACCCATTCTGAATCATGCAAGCTAAGGAAGCTACAGGATTTAATCTCAACCATGTCTGGATGATTCTAGATCCAGATATCAGCCATTCTGAATCCTTCTTGTTAGGGATGATACAGGAACCAAATCAAATCAAGTCATGATGATATTCAAATCACTCTTAGTTTGGTTGTTATTGCATCCAAAACCACTCATTTGGAATCCTACTGGCTAGGATAGCTAAAGAATCCAAATTCAATCAAATAACGATGATTTAGGATTCCGGATACCACACATTCCGAATCCTGCAGGTTAGGATAGCTAAAGGATCCGAATTCAAACAAGTACGGCTGATTTAGGATCCAGATAACACCCGTATTGAATACTTCTGGTTAGGGTTTCTATAGGATCCGAATCCAGCCGAGTCTTACTGATTTTTGAATTACTATTTGTTTGGTTGCTATTAGAACCATAAACCAACAATTCTGAATCCTTTAATCTAGGGAAGCTACAAGATTCGATCTCAACCACGTCTGGATGATTCTAGATCCAGATACCACCCGTTCTGAATCCTTCATGTTAGGGATGCTACAGTAACCGAATCCAACCAAGTCATGATAATAATCAAATCACCCTTAGTTCGGTTTCTATTTTATCGGAAAAAACCTCCGATTCTAAATACTTTTTGCTAGGGAAACTACATGATCCGAATTCAAAGAGTATACAAGATTCAGAATCCGGATACCTCCTGTCCTGAATCGTTCTTGTTTTTTTTAGGTAAAGGGTTTACCCCAGGTAAAATTTTATAAATGAACAAATAAGAACAAGGGCATGCCCAGAAACAGACACGCCAACTAGGCTTGATATACCAACGCCTAGGATACAAGAGCCATAACCCAAAAACAAAACAACCAAACAAAACATCTAGCACCAACACGACCACATCAAAATAAACAAACTAAAAATCTTGTTTCAGCTAGCCCGGATCCTTCGCAGCATCATTAGGAACGATCTTCCACTTCCTCAGCAGGCTCTCATTGTTTGATTCCTTTTTAAACTTGAACCCCATTAAACGTAATCGAACCGTGCCCTTAATCCTCTCGGTCACCACATCCACCTTTGCAATAGTGTTGGAGAAAAGACAATTATTCCTCTTTTGCCAAATAAAATACGTAGTCGTAGCAATTACCAGCTTACCGATAATATGCTCCGTCTTCTTGGTACTTGCATTATGTTCCAACCATGTCATGACCGATTGCCAAGAGTTGTTAACATGACCCATTTTTGCCATTACCTTAACTTCATTCCACACTTTGGATGCAAACGAGCTGTGACAACCCGTACTTTTATGGTTAGCGCCGCTTGACCTCGTAACACCTAGCTCGTAACGTTACCATGCTTACTATGTCACATTAGTGGTTATATTGTGTTGTTACATGTTTGCATGTTATAAAATCCTAAACCCCACCCCGCTCTCGGTTCGCAGCCCAACTCTCTGAGGCCCAGGACTTAGGCCGGTGTGCATAAGGGGCCACACACTTACTGTCACACCCCCAAAATCCACCCGCGGAGTACCACCGCTTGGAGGCGTGACATGACCAGGATCAAGCCACCAATCATATCAAACATAGTATTTAAGTGTAAAAGTAGGAAAAGGTAATTCATCTTGACATGACTGATGTTCATAACCAAACATTGTTTAAGTAGCGGAAGCATAATAATGAAAACCCAAAATAAGTTATAAGTTCAAATATCGTCTACGATCTGTATCCCACAACGACCTGCTCCTTCCTGTGCAAGCTCCATATGTACCTAAGGTCCTGCAAGGCATGTAACAGAGAATCAACAACTAGTTGAGCGAGTTCACAGTAAATAAGTTCGTAATTGTAAGTTTGTTTCGTAACATGTGGCGCTACTAGGCCGATCGTATGTTCTATTAGTGGGGGGCTTCCCATGTTGCATATACACTAGACTATTTGTAACCATAAGTGTTCTTCACAACCGAGAACAGTAGTACGTACATAGTTTACGTAGGCTTTACGTAAGTGTCCTTCACAACCGAGGACAGTATTGAGTATAAGTTCACGTAGGTTTTACGTGAGTATCCTTCACAACCGAGGATAGTATTGAGTATAAGTTCACGTAGGTTTTACGTGAGTATCCTTCACAACCGAGGATAGTATTGAGTATAAGTTCACGTAGGTTTTACGTGAGTATCCTTCACAACCGAGGATAGCGAGTAGCATAAGTATACGTAGGTTTTACGTATGTGTCCTTCACAACCGAGGACAATGGTATGGTAGTCTAGTATCAGTGTATGTACGAATCTATTCAACCTTATTCCTTCCATCCCATTCCCCAAACCCTGGGAATCCCATGCCTTAGTAAGGGTGTGAACTCACCTTGGTTTGCTCGGTATGCTAAGTGTATGCTCACAAGTAATCAATCGCGTCCGAGATATGAGAAATACGAGTCGATCGCTAAGATATCTTCGGGAACCTCCAACTGCCGTCACACAGGAGAGAAAGGGGCTCTAGGGTTTCGGTTGTTTTGTAGCAGATGTAAAACTGATGTTGTTTCACGTTTTAAAACTCAAAATAACGTGTTGGGCCCGAACTGGGCTTTGGTGAAACTGGGCTCGGCGAAACAGACTTCTGTTTCGTCGAGATGCTTTTGGCGAAACAGTCTGTTTCGTCGGGTCCAGTCTGTTTCGTCGGGATGCTTTTCATGTGTTAACAGTTCAAGTGTTTTTCCTAAAATGTCAAGTCTCATGTTTTAATTTTAATCACATACATGCCAAAAATTCACAATACCATACATTTCATGTTATAATCTAAATCACATAAACATGTAACAATCATAGTGCCTTTCATTATAACATAACGTGTATAGCTACAAGTCAAACAACTAACAGTCAAAGTCAACGTGTAAGTCGGAAACTCGAGTTGTCACATTATCCCCAACTTAAAAGAAATTTCGTCCCGAAATTTAGCATGCAGTTACTGAGGAAGCTAGTGGTGTGACGTTGTTTACCTGTATTGTATCGCGGCTCCCCGAGCAGGTTTGCGAAGATTACTGGTTTTCTTGGGGTGTCACATTATCCCCCCGTTGATTTGGAATTTCGTCCCGAAATTCTGTATTGGTAGCTTCAGCCTCAGTAGTAGTTGCATTGGTTCCGAATAACTGGGGATACTTGAGTTTCATTTGATCTTCACGCTCCCAGGTGAACTCTGGGCCGCGACGGGAGTTCCAACGAACTCGTACAAGAGGGATTCTCGTGTTCTTGAGGACCTTAACATCCTGGTCCGTGATCTCAACTGGTTCCTCGACGAACTGCAACCGCTCGTCGATAGTGAGTTCCTTAAAAGGAACTATGTGGGTCTCATCTGACAGACACTTCTTCAGATTCGACACGTGAAAGACGTTGTGAACTGCACTGAGTTCAGCTGGTAAGTTCAATCGGTAGGCTACCCTGCCTATCTTCTCAATAACTTCTAAAGGTCCGACGTATCGTGGATTAAGTTTGCCGCGTTTGTCAAAACGAACAACACCCTTCCAGGGTGAAACTTTGAGTAGCGCTCGATCCCCAACTTGGAATTCGAGTAGTTTTATGTCTTTATCTGCGTATGCTTTCTGACGGTCGCGAGCTGCCGCCATGCGTTGTCGTATTTGTGCAATCTTTTCAGTAGTATCAACTACTATTTCTGGACCTGTGATTTGACTTTCCCCCACCTCTGCCCAACAGAGAGGTGACCGGCACTTACGCCCGTACAATGCCTCGAATGGTGCAGCTTTAATGCTGGTGTGGTAGTTGTTGTTATACGAAAATTCCACGAGTGGCAGATGTTTCTCCCAACCATTGCCAAAGTCAATTACGCACGCCCGAAGCATGTCTTCTAGAGTTTGAATAGTGCGCTCAGACTGCCCATCTGTCTGAGGGTGATAAGCTGTGCTCATGTCTAAACGAGAGCCAAAAGATTTATGCATTGCTTGCCACAGTTCTGAAGTAAAACGTGCGTCACGATCAGAGATGATGGAGGTGGGCACTCCGTGCCTCGAGACCACTTCTTTTAAGTAAATGTCTGCCAAGGTAGAGAACTTGTCTGTTTCTTTGATTGCTAAGAAGTGAGCAGACTTTGTGAGTCGATCCACGATCACCCAAATAGTATCATTTCCGCGCTGAGATCTAGGTAGGCCAGTAACAAAATCCATGGAAATTTGCTCCCATTTCCATTGTGGTATCTCAGGTTGTTGGAGTGGTCCTGACGGTTTCTGATATTCTGCCTTGACTCTCGCACAAGTCAAGCATTTGCTAACGTATGTGGCTATGTGGGCCTTCATGCTAGGCCACCAATATGTAGTTCTGAGGTCGTGGTACATCTTATCCGAACCAGGATGTACTGAGTAGCGAGACTTATGAGCTTCATCCATTACAAGCTTGCGTAAATTGCCATAGAGTGGGACCCAGATGCGTCCTGTTACATAGTAGGCTCCGTCTGCCCTTTGTTCTAACCGTTGCCTTGAGCCGCGTAGGGCTTCAGCCCTGACGTTTTCTGGTTTCAATGCTTCTACCTGAGCATCTCGTATCTGTGAAGGAAGACTAGACTGAATAGTGAGTTGCAACGCTCGTACACGCCTAGGTGTAGTATCCTTTCGACTGAGGGCGTCGGCCACCACATTGGCTTTGCCCGGATGGTATTTTATAGCACATTCGTAATCGTTCAGTAACTCGACCCATCGACGTTGTCGCATGTTCAACTCTTTCTGCTTGAAGATATGCTCAAGACTCCTGTGATCGGTGTAGATGGTGCACTTGGTGCCATACAGATAATGTCGCCATATCTTGAGCGCAAAAACAACAGCTCCAAGCTCTAAATCGTGCGTAGTGTAATTCCGTTCGTGAATCTTAAGTTGGCGTGAAGCATAAGCAATAACTTTATCCCGTTGCATCAAAACACATCCAAGACCTTGGATGGATGCGTCGCAGTAGACTACAAAATCGTCCGTGCCCTCTGGAAATGAAAGGATAGGTGCGCTACAGAGTCTACCCTTTAAGTGCTGAAACGCTGTTTCCTGTGTATCACTCCAACGGTAAGCAACACCTTTCTGTGTCAGTAATGTAAGCGGCTGTGCAATCTTTGAGAAGTCTTTGATAAACCGTCTGTAATAACCCGCCAAACCCAAGAATTGGCGTATCTCTGTCGGTGTGCGAGGTGCAGGCCAGTTCTTGATCGAATCTATCTTGGATGGATCGACATGAATCCCATCCTTGTTTACCACGTGGCCTAAAAAGTGGACTTCACGAAGCCAGAAGTCGCATTTTGAAAACTTAGCGTACAGCTGTTCCGTTCGAAGAAGTTCCAAAATAAGTCGTAAGTGCTGCTCGTGTTCCTCCTGACTCTTTGAATAAATCAGGATGTCGTCGATGAAGACAATGACAAACTTGTCAAGATAGGGTTTGCACACCCTGTTCATAAGATCCATGAAAACCGTAGGCGCGTTCGTTAGCCCGAATGGCATGACCATAAACTCGTAATGGCCGTAGCGAGTTCTAAATGCTGTTTTGGAGACGTCCTCATCCCGGACTCTCAGCTGATGGTACCCTGACCTTAAGTCTATCTTGGAGTAGTAGCTCGACCCTTGCAGCTGGTCGAATAAATCATCTATGCGCGGAAGAGGATAACGATTCTTGATCGTCACCTTGTTGAGTTCACGGTAGTCTATACACATCCTGAACGTACTGTCTTTCTTCCTTACGAATAACACTGGAGCTCCCCAAGGCGAAGAGCTAGGACGTATAAAACCCTTTTCCAAGAGTTCTTGTAGCTGCTTTGACAGTTCTTCCAATTCAGTTGGAGCTAAACGATAAGGTGCTCGAGCTATGGGTGCTGCTCCTGGAGCGAGCTCGATCTGAAATTCGACCTGACGATGAGGCAGTAACCCAGGTAACTCTTCTGGAAACACTTGAGGAAAGTCGCGTACTACAGGAATATCCTCAATCTTTTTCTCTTTCTTCGATGTATCGGTAACGAGAGCTAAAACAGTTGTGTGATCCTTACGTAAACACTTCTAAGCCTTCAAGAAAGAAATGATGCCACTCACGACACCACTCTTGTCGCCTTGAACTTCGAGAGGTTCTTTACCAGAACGTGGGATACGAATGATCCTCTATGTATAGGATCTCTGCTTGTTGTTGGGATAACTAATCCATACCAATGTCGATGTCGAAACTATCGCAACGCTGGGGTCATTCCTAGTATCACCCTGACCAATCACAAACACTCGACCCCTGGCACCATTGCCGTCGTTATTACCCCCCGTTGTTGTCTTCCCTAGTTCCCGTTTCCTTGGTTGTGGTTCTAATTCTGGTTCTGGTTCAACCGTGGGTAGTGTCTTTTGAAGTGACCTTCAGCACCATCTGATAACATCCCTTGTTACCATGCTGTTGTCGCCGATTCTATAGATCTTGTGGCTGTTGTTGGTTCTGGTTGCAGGACGTGAGTTTCTACCCTCTTTGGTTCCATGACCAAGCTTGTTGCATTATTGACAATGATTGCGTTTACCCTGCCCGCTGTGGTGCAGGTTACATCGTTTGTGCTTAGGGTGGTTTCCCTTGTATCCTCCCTGCCCTTGAATACCAAATGTTGCTGATCAGGACTTTAGTTGTCATCGACCTTTCACTGCTGTGCCTGGGACGGAATCGTAGTCGAACCCTTGCTAGAGGTTCCATCCCACTTTCATCCATTGTTACTGAGGGTAGCAGAAGTAGTTGAAGTAGTAGTGGTAGTAGTATCGCTGATACGTTGAGGCAGCTTGTTCTGTCCCACTGCCTGGTTTGTGAGACGATGAGCAAGATGAGTAACATCTTGAATAGTAGCAAGTTTAGCCGTCTTCACATGGTTTTGAATTCCTGGTACTAAGCCTTTGAGGTACAGCTCAAAGCTCTTTATGGGAGGATCCACCATAGTTGGACACAAAATTGTCAGTTTGTTGGATCGTTATCGTGCACGCTTCTATCTCTGACCCCGTCATCTTCATGTTAAAGGACTCCACTTCCAACTTGTGGATGGCATCATAACTATTGTATTCACATTTGATAGGTTCCTTAAAATCATTCCATGGGGTGGCATAGCAGCCGCCAGCCCCAGTGTCGTAACTTGCGCGTTCCACCAAGTTTGCGCAGTGCCTTCGAGAATATCAGTGGCATATTTCACCTTACGAGCCTCGGGTCATTCACACACTCGAAGACCGATTCGAGTTCCTCGAACTAATGGAGGAGTACAACAGCTCCTTCGGTGTCGCTGAAAGTAGTAGGACGACAGTCCATAAAAGTCTTGTATGTGCATACAGGTGGCTGAGCGTGTTGACTTGTCGTGTGCGTAAGAGTAATCAAAATTAAGCACAAGTGTTGAGTTACGAGAGTAGGATCTAAGGATCCTAGAGTAAGTGGTGATGGCAGGTTACACCTCCTGCTTGGGCAGCTGCGAGTGCTGCAGTAACTTGTTCAGTGATCGAAGCCGCCAACCGGGCTTGAGTTAGGTTAACGCGTCCACTCATGATCTTGACATCAAGGAGAACATGTGGGTGAGAGGTTCACGAATAGTGCGAAGAGAGTGAGCACACAAGTATTCTCAAGCAATAACGTATAGTAAGTTCTGTAATCTAGGCATACCGCGAGCAAAGTTCTATGTAATTCTAGCAAGTAGGTAAGGTAACATGAATAGTAGTACCTATGATGTTGAGCCTTGCACGTGGAGCGAAGCGTCGTTGTGGATCGTTGAGCACTGTTCTGGTTATAGTCTGGTTTTAATAAAAACGTTTTCCCCTTATTAAAACCGAGTTCTCTATAACCAATGGCTCTGATACCAATCTGTCACACCCCCAAAATCCACCCGCGGAGTACCACCGCTTGGAGGCGTGACATGACCAGGATCAAGCCACCAATCATATCAAACATAGTATTTAAGTGTAAAAGTAGGAAAAGGTAATTCATCTTGACATGACTGATGTTCATAACCAAACATTGTTTAAGTAGCGGAAGCATAATAATGAAAACCCAAAATAAGTTATAAGTTCAAATATCGTCTACGATCTGTATCCCACAACGACCTGCTCCTTCCTGTGCAAGCTCCATATGTACCTAAGGTCCTGCAAGGCATGTAACAGAGAATCAACAACTAGTTGAGCGAGTTCACAGTAAATAAGTTCGTAATTGTAAGTTTGTTTCGTAACATGTGGCGCTACTAGGCCGATCGTATGTTCTATTAGTGGGGGGCTTCCCATGTTGCATATACACTAGACTATTTGTAACCATAAGTGTTCTTCACAACCGAGAACAGTAGTACGTACATAGTTTACGTAGGCTTTACGTAAGTGTCCTTCACAACCGAGGACAGTATTGAGTATAAGTTCACGTAGGTTTTACGTGAGTATCCTTCACAACCGAGGATAGTATTGAGTATAAGTTCACGTAGGTTTTACGTGAGTATCCTTCACAACCGAGGATAGTATTGAGTATAAGTTCACGTAGGTTTTACGTGAGTATCCTTCACAACCGAGGATAGCGAGTAGCATAAGTATACGTAGGTTTTACGTATGTGTCCTTCACAACCGAGGACAATGGTATGGTAGTCTAGTATCAGTGTATGTACGAATCTATTCAACCTTATTCCTTCCATCCCATTCCCCAAACCCTGGGAATCCCATGCCTTAGTAAGGGTGTGAACTCACCTTGGTTTGCTCGGTATGCTAAGTGTATGCTCACAAGTAATCAATCGCGTCCGAGATATGAGAAATACGAGTCGATCGCTAAGATATCTTCGGGAACCTCCAACTGCCGTCACACAGGAGAGAAAGGGGCTCTAGGGTTTCGGTTGTTTTGTAGCAGATGTAAAACTGATGTTGTTTCACGTTTTAAAACTCAAAATAACGTGTTGGGCCCGAACTGGGCTTTGGTGAAACTGGGCTCGGCGAAACAGACTTCTGTTTCGTCGAGATGCTTTTGGCGAAACAGTCTGTTTCGTCGGGTCCAGTCTGTTTCGTCGGGATGCTTTTCATGTGTTAACAGTTCAAGTGTTTTTCCTAAAATGTCAAGTCTCATGTTTTAATTTTAATCACATACATGCCAAAAATTCACAATACCATACATTTCATGTTATAATCTAAATCACATAAACATGTAACAATCATAGTGCCTTTCATTATAACATAACGTGTATAGCTACAAGTCAAACAACTAACAGTCAAAGTCAACGTGTAAGTCGGAAACTCGAGTTGTCACATTATCCCCAACTTAAAAGAAATTTCGTCCCGAAATTTAGCATGCAGTTACTGAGGAAGCTAGTGGTGTGACGTTGTTTACCTGTATTGTATCGCGGCTCCCCGAGCAGGTTTGCGAAGATTACTGGTTTTCTTGGGGTGTCACACTTACTGTTCGGGCCAGTCTCATAAAATGAGGCCCAAGTGGGTCTGCCTCTTTTATCCGATTTCCCCCCACATACATTAGGCTCTCCTAATATCACAACCACGTTGGTTTTGAAAACCCTAATTGCCCTGGTTCTCTTCAAAGGTGCTCGACGGCAGCATTGTTCACTCTCGAAGATTCGTTCCTTCCACTCATTCGCTCCACACTCCTTCGGTTAGTATAATCATCATTGTTTTGTGATTCGATGTGTGTTAATTAACAGTAGCAATGCTCGATATCAAGAATATTTGACAAGATTGATTATGTAATAATTGTTTATGCTATGTGTAAAACCTGCATGATGTTGTGATGTTCGAAATTTCCGAATATGTGCATGAGCCGTTTTAGTTGATTCTGGTCCTGATTGGTTTGAATATGATAATGGCGAACTGTTTAGCAAATAGGAAGTTGTTAGGATGTTCAGCTTATAATCTTGAGTTATGTGATAATTAAAGATTATGTGAAAGATGTTATATTGTGTCGATAACTGTTGGTGGGGAATAATAAACACAGTTTTGTTATTTGATTAGTAGTAACCACTGTCCATATGATAATACATGATGAATGAGCAGTGTACTAGGGTTCCTGAAGAAATTGTGATTACCTGTTGTGCAAGGACGAAACATAGTGTCTCGCCACACACACCTCCATGACGAAACATAGTGTTTCGCCACACACATCTCCACGACGAAAGATGGTGTTTCGTCACACACACCTGCCGACGAAACAACCTGATGTTTCGTCCATGTGATGTTTTTGAAATGTGAACTTGTTATACAGGCCTAAATATGGTTACATGAATACTTGAATTTGGAATGATAATCCTGTTGATTTTGATGATAAATCGGACCATGGGGTAGGTTGTGAGTTGTTGGATCTAATGAAACAAAAGTGCATAACAGTTAACACTCGTGCAACCGAATTCAGCCAAATTAGTGAAGAATATTGTGATGACTAATGAAAGTAATTGAATGGATTAATTGTACATCACATGGGCCTCGCATACACACAACTTTGGGCAACACAGATTATTGAATAAATATTGGGTTGTAAAGGTGATTGGGCCTGTTAAGTTAGTGAGCTTGTACAATTTAACGGTTGCACAAATGCCGGGATCTGCACATCCTTTTCGGGCTGATCACAAATGGGCCACACACACACTATAAACTAGGCTGCCTAGACTTGGGTCGCGTATTCATTTATTTCACACACTCTCGGGTATGGGTTGGCAGTAAGGGGGCATATTACAGTTGGGTTGCCCACCTGCTGTTGGGCTACGGACGGATAATGGGCCGCACACTTACAAGACTTATGTGTTAGATTGTTAATTGGTTATGCAAACAATGGGCCGCACCCTTATAGTGAACTCGTGTGAGGCCCAGATACCTGTTAGATAATTTCATGAAGATAATCGGTTAAATTACGATGCATGTGTCACACCCCGGCCGTGTTAAAACAATAAAACCGCGGCGGAAACGCCGGGGAGTGATAGAACAGAATTATTGTTTCAACAACCATGGTAATTAAAGTTATGTATTATTAAGATTAAAGTTTACATTGTCTTTGAGTTCAAACTAAACATAACATAAATAACTGTCTTTTAAGTCACTAAGGCCCAAGTCCGCCTAAGTGAAGCACAAACATCATCATGCATTAGCACCTGAAACACATGCGAAAAATAGGTACGTCAGCATAAAAATGCCTGTGAGATACATAGTTTTGTTTATGCAGGATTCATGACTTGAAGTTAAAAGAAGCATTTAACAAAAATGTAGCCATGAACCTTGTAAAATGTTTTCTTTTATAAATCATATGAAAATCGATATGAAAATCAATTTATAATAAGATGATAATGCATGGTTAAATGAATAACCAAGTAAAGTGATTTTGTGTAACATATGTAATTTATAAAACAATGTCATACTCTTGTAATAATGTTTCATGTCCTTGTCAAGTGATTTAGATAACACAACAATGTATAATACAATAAAAGCACTTATATATAGGAAGTACCAGCGGCATATCCACCATGCTTTTATCATATGACACATAGCCCCGTTACATAAGTCACTTATCAATAATCAACCAAAATGTCTTGTTTAATGTCCAAATGTTTATGTATAACCCATGTTCAATGTCATGTGTGAGATGTATCATGTTTAACCAAATGAAATGCATAGCAAGTAGAAAGTGTCTACTTAAACTATGTGATAATGTCAATGTAAAAACAAATGTCATGTATGGTGAATAACTAGTAATTACTCAACCCCATAGGAAAATGTACAAAACAAGGTTTTTGAATAAACCTAAGTTTAAATCAAATGTTATGTTTTGCAGAAAACAATGCTTTATGATTACAAACATTTATGCAGTAATGTTAATCGCATACATTCAAGCCTTGCGACTGTGGCGATAACCCTTAAACAAATTAAAGGTTTATCTAAATCATGTATATCGGATTCTGTCATTCCCAACTTCCAAACAAACCTAGGAAGTTGGAAACGGGATTTGTCAAGTCCTATGGTACCACTACATACTACCGAGCGGCGTGATCAATGTTAATGAATGTATTATTGTCCCGATTAAACACACCAAATGTCATAACTAATGTAGCATGTGAAAACCATGTACTAGGTATGCTAAGTAAACATGCCTAGTAGAAATGTTCATGTAAAACAATGTGCTAGCATGCTCAGTAAACATACATAGCAGAAATGTCATGTAAAACAATGTGTCCATATGCTAAGTAAACATATGCAACAAATGTGTAATAAATCAATGTGCTAGCATGCTTAACATACATAGCAAAACATAACTGAAAGCATGTACTAGATATGTACTAGGTGAAATTAGCATGTTTATGTCATAAAAGCATGAAAAGTTCGAAAATAACAAGTATACACATGTGTATCACCCAAAGTATTTGAAAGCGGTAAAAGAGGGGAACTATGTACTCACTTGGGATTGCTTATTGGTCTTGAGAATAAGACCAATTTAAGCTCCAAGTATCACGGAATCAAACGTCACCTAATATAGGTAACTATGTTAATAATCAGATCCTAAACCAGGTGATAGAATAGAATGATGTTCTATAAATCAAATGAGTAATTGAACTCATATGGTATGATTTAATAGAGCTAACATTCTGATTTGGAAGACTACCTAAGTGCTCTTGACCCGTTTCGACCCGTTATGGTAGTATAAGCTACTATAACGCGCCGGTTGAGCAAAACTATGGTCGGATGGTTAACTATGAGCTATGTCAAGTCTTACATGCCCAATTATGCCTAAACATGTTACTAAATCAGATTATATGTCCAATTATGCCTAAACATGTTACTAAAAGGTAAAAATTTCTGGATTGCTAAAATTCCTTCAACATGTAGTTACTCGTGGAGAAAGCTACTTCAGCTTCGTCCGCATTTGAGGGAGTTCTTTTGGTTTGACATTGGTAATGGGAATTCGGCCTTGGCTTGGTATGACATTTGGAGTGATATTGGGTCGCTTGGGGAGTTTATTTCGCCTAGAATTATTTCAAATGCAGGCTTCCGTTTAGAGGCTTCGGTTTCTGACATCCAGGCCAATGGTGAGTGGAAGTGGCCGGTTGCTTGGAGAGATTTATTTCCTATGCTGATTCAGCTAGATCAAATCCAAATTATACCGAATAAACTTGATAAAATTATGTGGCGCGATGGTCATAATACGAATGTTTTCTCGTCTTCAGGGGTATGGAATTCGGTTCAATATAAAGAAACCGAAATAGATTGGAGCACTATTGTCTGGTTTACCCAATGCATCCCGAGGCATGCGTTTTTAATGTGGCTGATCATGAGAGGTAAGCTGCTCACGCAAGATAAAATTCTTAAGTGGGACTTTTCTCGAAGAAAGAATATGAATATGATGTGTTGTTTGTTATGCTATGCTAATCATGACTCTCATAGTCACTTGTTCTTTGAATGTGATTTCTCTTCGAAAGTGTGGCATATTGTGAGACAGAAAGTGGGTATGGATACGGTTCAAGCTAAGTGGGAGGATATTGTTAATTGGCTTCTTGCTCGATCCAATTCTAAGTTAGCTACTGATTATGTTGCTAGACTTTTGGTGGCGGCTAGTGCTTATGTTGTTTGGCTGGAGCGTAACATCAGGCTTTTCAAGAATCGGATGAGACCTCCAGAGATTGTTAGTGACAAAATCATTAGTTTGGTTCGGTACAAGCTGATGGGAGCGAGACTGAAGAATACTGAAAATGTTCGAAGGAAGTGGCAGATTCATGGCAATGACATTATTGATGATGGCGGCTGAGTAGTTTTATTTTATGTGAGTTTTGTTGGTCTAGAGAGTAGTCTAGTGGGACTTTTGTTATCTTGGTTTTTGTTTTTGGTTCTTTGGTTTACTTTCATGGGGCATGTCCCATGATTGAACTAGTGTAGGCTCTCTACACTACTTGGTTTTTATTGGTTGTGAATATATAGAATCACCGGGGTAACCCTTTACCCAAAAAAAAATCAGATTATATGTCAAAAATATGTTCATATAGGCAAAATACGCATTTATGCTTCAAAAGGGCGTTTTGGTCATTTCCTATGGGCATATAAACTACTTAACAAATAACTAACCAACCTAAGTGATCAAAAGGTATAACCTCAGTGGTTATTCCCTATGTGTCACACCCCCAAAAATCCACACGCGGAGTATCACCGCTTGGAGGCGTGACTGACCAGGATCAAGCCACCAATCATATTGAACAATGTATATAGTAAATATAATTCGACCAAACAATATGAAAGGTTTTCAAAACCAAAGCATAGTAAGTGTTTAGCGGAAGCATAATTGTAAAACCCAATGTAAATATTAAGTACGAAATAAAGAAATGTTTTTAGCATGGCACACACTGCCATGTCCCACAACGACTGCGCCTCCCTGTGCAAGCTCCCTGAGTACCTAACGACCTGCAAGGCATGTAACAACGAGTCAACAACAAAGTTGAGCGAGTTCACAGTTGGTTGTTTGGTTGTAGCATTCGTTTCGTAAATCATATGTTCATTTTGTAAACCATGTGTTTTGGTCAAAAATTACCGAAGCAATTAAGTGATCAAATTAGTTAAGTGAGGTAGTGTGCTAGAAACAAGTGTCGAAAATATGTTAATCAAATTATTTGCAAAAACAGTTTCAGGATACGGCTCAGGATATAGAGCTGTATCTATGATCAAACAATGAGCAAAAATGTAAAGGGTGACACGAGATGTACGAGGAAAGCCCTTGATCAATCTAGATCGCCGGCACAAAACCTCGGGAGCTGACAATCGCAGCTGCCTTGTTCTTCTATTACTTCGAATATCAGGATACAGTGCAGGATGTGATGCGGATCAACTAGGTGTTACAAGGTAATTCGAATACAAGTGTTTGTGTAGTGTTTGCTAGAAGCTAGAGAGCAAAGTGTACGAGTGAAAAGTGTGTGAAAAATTGCGTGCCTTAATCTGATCCGCCCCATCTATTTATAGCAAAAGAAAAATAACAAACTATGCTAAAAATCCGGGATATTCCCCAATTATTCCGGGATCCTGCGAATATTCCCTTTTGACCGTTGTAAACCCCTTCTCCAAGCTTCCAACGTCTTTCTTGTAACCACCTTGACCTATTCTTCAGGGAGACCAAGCCTTATGACCGTTTGTACCTTGCAGCCAAAGCTAATCGTTAACAGCACGCAGGATACCCTCGCAGGATGTTACCAATATCCTGGTCCAGTATCCTGGCAGCGAAAATAGACATATAAAGTCAGGATATAATTTCGGGATATAGGTTAGAAAATTCCACCCACAACAATTGTCCCCAAAAATATAGCTGTTGGGATCCTTTGATCTTAACAGATGTATTTTTCCGACGTTATCTGAAGTCTTAATGGATAGAGATGTGATGTGACCTGATACAACTTTCAAGGGTAGTATTTCTCATAGTTAGCTATCTTCGCCCTATATCTTCTGCTTTCTTCTTGTTAATTATCACATTGTAACGGACCATTCAGGTATTCCCTCTCTCTCTATTCTTTCTTTGTGCATTTTTTCCGTCGTCTCCGATCTCATGGCAAAACGCACTCGTTCATGCTCCGGTGACTCCAAGCCAACCTTCATGGCACACAATCTGCTTGGCAAGCCCGAGAAAGAGGTTTGCAATTTTGATAATGCCGACATGGCCGCTCTACGTGCCTCTGGAGCCTTCCCTGATGGTACGTCATCCGGCCATATGATTGGAACATCTGGTCAGATTTTTCTTCAGCTGAGTGGGTTTGTTTTTTGGCTTAGTCACTCAAGTTCAAGTTAGCATTCATCCTCCAATACGTCGGGTAAGGATGTATGTTCTAAATTCATTTCTGCACATGTTTGGTTAGTTGATGTATTAACATATAAAAATTGAAATTACTTCCCTTTTATGTAGATTCCAGCAAACTTGTTCCAATTTTTTATCTGGAAGAGCTTGACAGTTTCCCGGCAACCGTTCCAGTAAAGAAAGAGCCTAGCTCCAAGCCTTCCATAGCATCCAAGCCTTCAACTAGTTCTAAACCTGCAGCCATGCCCAAGCCTTCCTCAGCAGCGAAGCTCCGTTCTTCTAGTTCCCGTAAGAGGAAAGAATCTGATTCGCTTGTCATCGCTGAAGTCTTTTCCTACGAGAACCTTGGTTTCATGGAATCTAGCCATTTCACGACTTCTTTCCTTAACCAGGTAAATGTCCTTATCCTACATCCTGCACACATATGCTGAATCGTTACCCTGGTTAGATTATATTAACAATACCTGAGTTCTGTTTTGTAGGGTCTTGAGCGTCTGACGCATCTCTATACTGAAGCTTGTGAAACAGTGAAGATCTCAGAGGCCAAGTTGAAGAAAGCTAAGATCACTATCGTGGATCAAGGGAAGATCGTTGCAGCTAGGTCACAACATTATGAAGATAAGTTAAAAAAGGTGACTCTGGATGCCGAAACTGCAGTGAAGAAGGCCAGTGAGATCGAGCTGGTTGTCGCCGATGTCCAACATAAGCAAGACATGGCTTCATTCAGGGATGGCCTCAAGGGTTCCGTCGTAGTTTCCCTCCTTCAGGCCAGGCTTAAGATGGCTTATAAAGCCAGGATAGCGGGCTTTAAATGCCCAACCTGGACCGTTGATGTCTGGGAGAAGAAACTGAAGGATCTTGGTTGCAGTCCTGTAACGTATCCTGCCAAGCCGGAGATTGGCGAATCTTCCAAGGCAGGTGAGACGGCGGAAGAAGCTGGTGATGGTGGATCTGGTGCTACCCCGTGAGCGGGTGGCAAAGTGAGCGATGATGGATATTTATGCCTACGCCGGAGCCCGCTTTTTTAAGTTCAATGGTTGTTGGTTGTTGAACACTTTTCTTTTTCTTGCATGTTGAACGATTTACTTTCCTGCACTTTAGACATTAGTACAATATGATGACCAAGGGTGGAGGGATCCTGAGTTTCAGGATGAAGCCCTTGATCATCAATTAGTATGCTTAATTTTGAACATTCTAACAATTGAAGGGGGAGGTATCTTGGGTTTCTAGACGAAGCCTTCAATTGTTAAGTAAGTATGGCAAAAAACGAATTTGTGCTTTTGACGGATGGGTCTCGGTTTGAGATGAAACCAAGAGCACAAACTTTTGCTATGTTAACAATATAACCTTTTTATGACCTTATCTATCGTTGTCCTTTTTCTATTCTTGTTATGCATTGCTTAGTTTGAATATGATTTCAATGTTCCAACTTAGTGTAATATTTCAAATGTCCTGACCAAATGTCCTGAAAATATCTTGATTAGGTTACCCGCAGATATCCTGCCAAGATTTTTGCCAAATAGAGTTCTTACAACTCAAACAATTTCGATAAAGTTTTCAAAGAAAAAGGATGGTTCATTTTTATTTTGCAAAGCTTGTTTTGATAACAGTAGTTTGATTTGAACATAGTTTCAATTTTCAATCCATGTATCCTGAAGTATATGCTGAGAATACATCTTGAGAATATATCCTGAGAACATATCCCGATCAGGATACTCATAAATGTTATAATATAGTTTCAGAAATTTAGACAATCTAGATAAGGTTTTTTTAAAGAACAAAAATAGGAAAGATCATACCGAAACAGAAGACATCTCAATCCTTTCATTCCGGTCCTTTCGCAACCATTCCACCGAAGGTGTCCCCAGTCCAGGATACTTGGCGAATTATGCCCAAACTTGATCCTTTGAGTTCCTCACAATGCCTTAGTGGGATATAGTGTTGGCATAGGTTTCCTTCTTGCTCCAGCATAAATGTCCCCAGTAGGATATAGTATCAGCATACGTCATGTTCCATCACGGATGTTCCCTGTCTGTGCAGGACCAGTATGTTGTACCAGGATATGATCCTTTAGCGATTCTTCAACCAGTTGTTAAACTTAGCAATCTTTTTTCAAAAATTTATGTAGACTTGTAAATGATTATGTTTTTTGAAAATATGCTTTGGGATTATCCAAAAACTTTGTATTTTATTGGGACTAAACCCATTTTCCAGGCCTTTAAGCCGGAGTATAAGAACCTCAAGACTTGAAAAGGTGAAAACCTTTAAGTCTTTGAGTTTTACTGGGGATTTTACCCACATTTCGTGCGCTGCAGGCGAGGGTGTGGAAACCCCAAAACTTAGAAAGGTGAAAACCTTTAATCCTGGGGAAAATCCCAAATATTCATGCGCTACAGGCGGGAGTGTATAAACTCCAAGACTTAGAAAGGTGATAACCTTTAAACCTTAGAGAGTATGAAAATACCCTTTCGTGAGAGAGGGTGATCAATCCTCATATACCTTAATGATCCAGGGTATAGCCAACAGTAACGAAATTGTCAGCCACTTTTACATGAACTGGTCCCGCCACCTTGAACTATCCCTGGATAACTTGCGCTCCAGGCGGGGTGTTTAAACCCAATTCGTGAGAAAGGTGAATACCTTTAAACCTGTGAAGGGATCAGGATCCCTTAAACGTGAGAGAGGGGGCCAATCCTCTAATCTTTCGAAGTATCCCAAGTGTGTATCCTGGAGCTATATCCCAAAGCATATTCTGCAAAATACCTTTAAACTAAGGTGGGTGTTAGCTTGGCTAACACCCCTCCGATGCTTAAGTCAGTATTGGGTATCAAAATAAAAGATAATATCAAAAATATAAATGAGTTATAGAGTTCGTACCATTATGAGTTAGAAATTAAATTCTAAACTCACTTGTATAGCATTCCAGGATCTTGGTAGCATATCCCCCTCCCTATTCTTGAGTCGGTATGCTCCTTTCCCAGATTCTGACTCAATTTCATAGGGTCCTTCCCATTTTGGAGCTAATTTTCCATCGGCAGGGTTGGTTGTATTCTGAAAAGCTTTTCTTAACACCCAATCCCCAACTTTGAATCTCCTTGTCCTTATATTCTTGTTATAAGACTTGGCTATCCTCTGCTGGTACGCTGCCATTCTCAGCTTTGCTGCATCTCTTGTTTCATCAACAGTATCCAGTTCTTGACATAAGATTTCAGAATTTGATTCAGGATCCCGTAGGCTTGATCTAGCTGTCGGTATCACCATTTCTGTCGGGATCACTGCTTCTGCCCCGAATGCCAAAGAAAATGGGGTTTGCCCAGTAGCATTCTTCACAGTTGTTCTATCAGCCCATAGGACAAATGGTACTTCCTCTGCCCATTTTCCTTTTTTGGCACCTAACCTCTTCTTTAAGTTATTGACGATTATCTTGTTCAAGGATTCTACTTGTCCATTTGCTTGAGGATGCTCTGGTGTTGACATGATCATCTTAATTCCCCAATTTTTGCAAAATCAGTAGTTCTTTTGCTGATAAATTGGGATCCATTATCACAAATTATCTCAGCCGGTATCCTGAATCTTGTCAGGATATTCCTCTTTATGAAGGATACCACTTCTTGATCTCTAACTTGGACAAAGGCTTCTGCTTCAAACCACTTGGAGAAATAATCCGTCATTACCAACATGAAAACCTTTCCTTCTGGAGCCTTTGGAAGCTTTCCCACTATATCCATACCCCATTTCATAAACGGCCAAGGGGATACGATAGGGTGTAATGGTTCCGCAGGTTGATGCAGGATGTTGCCGTGTCTTTGACATGCATCGCATTTCCGAGCATACTCCGCGGCATCCTTTCTCATGGTCGGCTAGTAATATCATGTTCTCAATACCTTCGAGAACAGAGATCTGCCCCCAGTATGGTTACCACAATCCCTTTCGTGTATATCCTGAAGCACTTCTTTAGTTTCGGGATCCTCCAAGCACCTCAGATATGGTCCTGCAAGAGATTTCTTATACAAAATATCATTTATAATAGTAAAACTAGATACCTTCATCCTAAAAGCCTTAGGATTTGCATCCTTTGGGATATCTCCTTCTTGAAGATACTTCATAATTGGAGTCATCCAGGATTCAGGATCCTTCTCAGGATATCCATCACCAGGATACTGGATACATGCTACTTCTTTATCCTGAGATTTGAAATGTTCCATTGCAGGATACAAGATGTGTACTATTGGTATCTGAGTTCCCTCTGGTATCCTGACAGTAGATCCCAGGTTTGCTAGAGCGTTAGCTTCAGCATTCTTTTCTCTTGGTACCTGTTCAAGTGTAAAAATTTCGAAATATCCTGCTAATTTTTTAACAATTTCAAGATATTCAGCTAACTTTTCACCTTTTACTGCATAAGATCCATTGAAATGGTTAGTAATCAACAGGGAATCAACATATACTTGTAAACATCTAATATTCATATTTTTAGCCAATTCTAATCCTGCAATTAAAGCTTCATATTCTGCTTCGTTATTAGTGGCAGGAAATTCACATTTAATAGCCTGTGGTAGTATGTCCCCCTGTGGCGATTTTAGTAATATTCCCAAGTCTATCCCTCTGACATTGGATGCACCATCAGTATATAATGTCCAAATATCTGAGTTTTCGCCTAGCTGTTGCACTTCTAGGTCGGCTTCTTCTTGTAAATCATTACTAAAGTCAGCCACAAAGTCCGCTAGAGCCTGAGACTTTATAGCATTTCTAGGTTCGTAAACTAAGACATAAGCACTTAATTTAACAGACCACTTAGCCACCTTACCAGATATCTAAGGTTTCCTAAGCACATTTTTAATAGGATAACTAGATTTAATAGGAATTCTAGGTGTTTCAAAATAATGTCTAAGTTTAGTCGATGCCATAACTAAAGCTAATATTAATTTTTCTAAGTGTGAATATCTAGTCTCAGCATCTAGTAAACTTTTACTAACATAATAGACAGGATACTGCTGACCTTCGTGACCCTTTACCAAGTAATGACTTTATCATCCGTAAGCATGGTCATCCTTGTGGGCTTATCACCTATTTCCTCCTTAGCCTTTCTGGCATGCCTCTTAGCTGTAGAGTAAGAAGTTCCACATATGTCAGATCCCCCGGAGATAAAGTTAATTATCTTGGCATCTGGTGGTGGAGATGCAGCTCTCTCAGGATCCTGGTCAGTATCCTGAGCTTTCTTGTTTCTACCGAGGAATTCTTTCAAGTATCCTTTGCTCAGCAAGTAGCTTATCTCCTTTCTCAAGGCTATGCAATCATCTGTCATGTGCCCAAAGTCTTCATGGAAGCCACATCATTTAGATTTATCCTTCCAATCTGTATTCCTTGGATTCTTTTTCGGCCACCTAGCTTTGTCCCCTAAACCATCTTTTTGTCATCTTCCAAGCGAATATATCTCAAGGCCCTGTTACGAGCTTCGTCGAGATTCCTGCAGGGATTCATTACAAGATCCTGATAGAACTGAGAATCTTTTTGTAATCCCATCTTAAAAGCCTGCACAGCTGTTGCAACATCAAGATGTGGGATATCCAAGGATTCCCGACTAAACTTGTTCACATAATCCCTCAAGGATTCCTGAGGTCCTTGAGTTATCCTGTAAAGATCACTGGTTAGTTTCTCAAAACTCCGGCTGCAAGAAAACTGACTATTAAATAAATTAACCAAATGAGCAAACGAAGTAATTGAGTGAGGAGGAACATTTAACAGCCATTTCAAGGCTGATCCTGTTAAGGTAGAACCAAAACCCTTGCATAGGCATGCCTCCTTGAGCTCCGGAGGGATAGGGTTAATCTCTATCCTTTCCCAATACTGGGCAATATGCTCTTCAGGATCCGTAGTTCCGTTAAAGAGTTTCATATTGGGAGTTTGAAATCTTTTTGGGATTTCAGGGTCACAAATAGGATGTGCAAACCGAGATATCCTGTGGCTATCTTGGGACACTTCCGGAATTGGTTGGACCACCCCAGGTACACTGGATATCATGTCCTTCAATTTTTGGAGCTCCCTAGTAAATTCTGATGTCATACCTGCATCCTGCAAAGATCCACTATTGTTAGTAGCAAGAATATTATTATTATTTGACACGTTACCAGTCTGAGAATTCTGGCCATATCCCGAAGCATATCCTGAGCTCCTCACAGTTGACATCCTGAGCGAGGAGGGTATTTCAGGAGTATGGTTCTGGGAATGGCTAGGCACAATATTTCCCCAGTCATCCTCAGTGTATACAGTTGAACTAAAGTTCAGAGTTCTGGGTTGTAAAGGAGTGACAATCTCCTCAACAGACCGACTCGGGCCAGACTTCAAGAGTTGTATTTCCCTCATCAGCATCTGGTTGGTCTCCTGTTGCTGCCTCATCTGTTCCTGTACACTACCAAACAAATTTAAAATTTCTTCATTAGAAGCTAAAACAAGAGCGGATCCCTGGACACTGCGAGCAGGGATAACATCCCGAGCCACATGACTTTCAATTCCTTGCGAAGAGGCTTGCATTCTCGGAGGAGGTGGTGGAAGCATGGAACCAACTGTTGCAGAGGTTGTAGCAGACACGGTGGAAGAGCTCATGTTTGATCTCGAGGCCATTGTAAATAGCGTGGCAAAAAGTTTCGAGAATAGAAAACCAAGTAATGATTTCACAAAAGTTTTTAGTAAAGATAGCACCACTTGCCCCACGGTGGGCGCCAAATTGTTTTGGTCAAAAATTACCGAAGCAATTAAGTGATCAAATTAGTTAAGTGAGGTAGTGTGCTAGAAACAAGTGTCGAAAATATGTTAATCAAATTATTTGCAAAAACAGTTTCAGGATACGGCTCAGGATATAGAGTTGTATCTATGATCAAACAATGAGCAAAAATGTAAAGGGTGACACGAGATGTACGAGGAAAGCCCTTGATCAATCTAGATCGCCGGCACAAAACCTCGGGAGCTGACAATCGCAGCTACCTTGTTCTTCTATTACTTCGAATATCAGGATACAGTGCAGGATGTGATGCAGATCAACTAGGTGTTACAAGGTAATTCGAATACAAGTGTTTGTGTAGTGTTTGCTAGAAGCTAGAGAGCAAAGTGTACGAGTGAAAAGTGTGTGAAAAATTGCGTGCCTTAATCTGATCCGCCCCATCTATTTATAGCAAAAGAAAAATAACAAACTATGCTAAAAATCCGGGATATTCCCCAATTATTCCGGGATCCTGCGAATATTCCCTTTTGACCGTTGTAAACCCCTTCTCCAAGCTTCCAACGTCTTTCTTGTAACCACCTTGACCTATTCTTCAGGGAGACCAAGCCTTATGACCGTTTGTACCTTGCAGCCAAAGCTAATCGTTAACAGCACGCAGGATACCCTCGCAGGATGTTACCAATATCCTGGTCCAGTATCCTGGCAGCGAAAATAGACATATAAAGTCAGGATATAATTTCGGGATATAGGTTAGAAAATTCTACCCACAACACCATGTATCATGTTAATTAGTATCGCGGTCTCCCAGACATGTTTGCGAAGATTAGTGGGGGCTTCCCATGTGTTACTAGACCACGCGTATCAACTGCTACGAAAATGTAAGAGGTGCCCTAAGTCAATGTCTATCAGCATTGACCCTTTGCCCATAGTCCATTAGTACACGCCCGTCCGACTGGCACGGTTTGAGGTTTGTTAAACCTAATAGCGCTATTAACTAATGACCCGCTCGCCATAGGCCTCGGCGATTAAGTCGACAAATGAGGGACTTAAAGTGATAGAGTTGATGGTCTTATAGTCGTACGTATCCTGTTGTATGGGGAATACGCAAGTTCGTAGTTATCATTCAGTTCTTTAACCCATTCCCAACCCTTGGGAATCCCATGCCTTGGATAGAGTGTGAACTCACCTTGGTTTGCTCGGTATGCTTAACTATGTGCTCACAAGAAATCAATCAAGTCCTATAGTTATGCACATATACACAATCAGTTTAAGTTCGTAAAGATTCACATGAAATCCAATGTCACAGAGTGTGTTTGGCAATTAACATCATGCATCACACAACAGTTAATCGCATTCATATAGTTCATGTTTCACCTACATGTTTTTCACAGTTTATTCTAACAAGATTGTTCATTAACAGTCATGGTAAGTTTAACAGTGTTAACATCGTTAATCAGGATTAACAGATTTAACATACATAATAAAGTTACACACTTAACGTAGTTAATATACCTAACAAGGTTAACTCACTTAACATAGTTACTGTGCCATAACTGAGTTAGATCAAAATTAATAGAGTTATCACATACAATGAGCTTAACATACCTAACTTAGTTAACCTAACCCGGTTAACATATTAACACAATTGGCATGTTCAACAGCGTTAAAGAACTAACAGAACCACTGTGCAAGATAATGGACGAAATCACATATACTGCGAAAACACTTGTTGGCGAAATCCCCAGGCTACGAAATCACTCAGGGGTTTTCGTCGGGCAGTGTTTTCGTCGGGCATCATCATCATCAATGTCAGTTACAATCAACAGCAACCCTAAACCACACTAACAGTTATCTAATAATGATTCAATCGGACCAACCATCTAATCATATAATCATTCTATTGGACCGAGATAATGGATCTGACAACTGCTTCTGAATCAATTGATACAAGAATTCTTATGATGTCATAGTTAACTCTACTATTTTGATTGGACCAATATTAATCATTTATAACCTATGTAATGGAGGGCATGTGCGTATACGGTGTACAGTAGTCATCACATGTAAGCAGCCCCAAAACACATTAATTATTCTGTCAATTCACATGCAAGCCTATCCTTGATGAATCATGCAATTTATTATACTGATAAACTTAGTTTTCATCATATATAATTTATACTATCATGAACCCTACTCCATCTATTCATCACTTACAAGTAGTCACATGCATTCATCAATGACACTGACTACTTGTTTTCTTATATACGATCACAATCATCAATATAAAACAAAAACATTTTACTAACCCAAAAGACAAGTTCACTAGGCTGATGACTTCGAATAAGGGGGGGGGGGGGTTCTCCTGCCGTCGCCAAAATAGAGAAGGGAAAACAATTCTAGGGTTTTCCGATTCAGCTTTCACGTAAGGGTTGAGAATAATATAACTGATCCACTACTGGGCCTAAAGCCCATTTGATTTCGTTGGTCTCATGGTGGACGAAAACACATGAAGTGTTTTCGGTCATGGGGTGTTTTCGTAGGGGGGTGTTTGGCGAGGTTCCATGTTAATCAGTCAATATTAATACCAAATATATTATTATCTTAATCAGTCAATAATGCACACCAAATATATAAACACACTTAATAACACTCTATATATAACATATCAGTCGCAATACGATTTAACATATTACAAACGTGTACAGTTGTGAAACAAACAAGTCGTGTAAACAACAACATAAACAATTTACGTGCAATTAATGAGAAGATGGAAATCTTGGAAACTCGAGTTGTCACATTATCCCCAACTTGAAAGAAATTTCGTCCCGAAATTTAGCACGTGGTTACTGAGGAAGCTAGTTGTGTTGCGTAGTTTACTGGTTTTCCTGGGGTGTCACATCATCCCCCCGTTGGTTTGGAATTTCGTCCCGAAATTCCGCAGTAGCTTCAGCCTCAGTAGTGGTTGCACTGTTTCCGAATAACTGGGGATACTTGAGTTTCATTTGATTTTCTCGTTCCCAGGTAAACTCTGGGCCACGATGGGAGTTCCAACGAACTCGAACAAGAGGTATTCTGGTGTGCTTGAGGACCTTAACGTCCCGGTCCGTGATTTCAACTGGTTCCTCGATGAATCGCAACTGATCGTCGACTGTGAGCTCCTTCAAAGGAACTATGAGGGTCTCATCTGACAGACACTTCTTCAGATTCGACACGTGAAAAACGTTGTGAACTGCACTGAGTTCTGCTGGTAGGTTCAGTTTGTAGGCCACCCTGCCTATTTTCTCTATGATTTCGAATGGTCCAACATATCGTGGATTAAGTTTGCCTCGTTTGCCAAAACGAACAACACCCTTCCAGGGTGAGACTTTAAGTAGCACTCGATCCCCAACCTGGAACTCGAGTGGTTTCCTGCCCTTATCAGCGTAGCTTTTCTGACGGTCACGAGCTGCCGCCATTCGTTGTCGTATTTGAGCAATCCTTTCCGTTGTGTCTACCACAAGTTCTGGGCCAGTGATCTGGCTGTCGCCAATTTCTGCCCAACAAAGAGGTGATCGGCATTTACGCCCGTACAATGCCTTAAACGGAGCGGCCTGGATGCTAGTGTGGTAGCTGTTATTATATGAAAATTCCACTAGTGGCAGATGCTTTTCCCAGCCGTTGCCAAAGTCAATCACACATGCCCTAAGCATGTCTTCAAGGGTCTGGATGGTGCGTTCAGACTGCCCATCCATTTGCGGGTGATAAGTTGTGCTCATATCTAAACGTGAGCCAAAGGACTTGTGCATTGCTTTCCATAGTTCAGAAGTAAAACGTGCATCACGATCAGAGATAATAGAGGTTGGCACCCCGTGCCTCGAGACAACTTCCTTAAGGTAGACGTCTGCTAGAGTGGAGAACTTATCCGTTTCCTTGATAGCCAAGAAGTGTGCAGACTTTGTGAGTCGATCCATGATCACCCAAATAGTATCATTTCCACGTTGAGATCTAGGCAGGCCAGTAACAAAATCCATGGAAATTTGCTCCCATTTCCATTGTGGTATTTCTGGTTGCTGGAGTAGGCCCGATGGTTTTTGATATTCAGTCTTGACTCTCGCACAAGTCAAGCACTTGCTAACGTAAGTTGCTATGTGAGCTTTCATGCTAGGCCACCAGTATGTAGTTTTCAAGTCGTGGTACATCTTATCTGAACCATGATGTACTGAGTAGCGAGACTTGTGTGCTTCATCCATCATAAGCTCTCGTAGGTTGCCATAGAGTGGGACCCAAATGCGCCCTGTAACGTAGTATGCGCCGTCTTCCTTTTGTTCTAATCGTTGCCTTGAGCCGCGTAGGGCTTCAGCCCTGGCGTTGTCTGGTTTCAATGCTTCTACTTGAGCATCTCGAATCTGTGAAGGAAGACTAGATTGGATGGTGAGTTGTAGTGCTCGCACACGCCTAGGTGTGGTATCCTTTCGACTGAGGGCGTCGGCCACAACATTGGCTTTGCCTGGATGATACTTGATGGCACATTCGTAATCATTCAATAGCTCGACCCATCGACGTTGACGCATGTTCAACTCCTTTTGTTTGAAGATATGCTCGAGACTCCTGTGATCGGTGTAAATGGTGCACTTGGTACCGTACAGGTAATGTCTCCATATCTTGAGTGCGAAAACAACAGCTCTCAGCTCCAAATCATGCGTAGTGTAGTTCCTTTCATGAATCTTAAGTTGACGTGACGCATAAGCAATGACATTGTCACGTTGCATCAATACACATCCAAGTCCTTGAATGGATGCGTCGCAATAAACCACAAAATTGTCTGTGCCTTCAGGTAATGAGAGGATAGGGGCACTACAAAGTCTATCCTTTAAGTGTTGAAACGCAGTTTCTTATGCATCACCCCAACGATAAGTGACACCTTTCTGAGTTAGTGAGGTGAGAGGTTGCGCAATCTTGGAGAAATCCTTGATAAACCTTCTGTAGTAGCCCGCCAAACCCAAGAATTGGAGAATTTCTGTTGGTGTACTAGGTGCAGGCCAGTCCTTGATCAAGTCTACCTTGGATGGATCAACATGAATCCCATCCTTGTTTACCATGTGGCCTAGGAAATGGACTTCACGAAGCCAGAAGTCGCATTTTGAGAACTTTGCATAAAGCTGTTCTGTTCGAAGGAGTTCCAAAATAAGTCGTAGATGCTGCTCGTGTTCCTCCTGACTCTTAGAATAGATCAGGATGTCGTCGATGAAAACTATAACGAACTTATCTAGGTAAGGCTTGCACACTCTGTTCATAAGATCCATGAAAACCGCAGGTGCGTTTGTTAACCCGAATGGCATAACCAGGAACTCGTAGTGTCCATACCGAGTCCTGAACGCTGTCTTAGAGATGTCCTCGTCGCGGACTCTTAGTTGATGGTAGCCTGACCTCAAGTCAATCTTTGAGTAGTAGCTCGACCCCTGCAACTGGTCGAACAAGTCGTCAATGCGTGGAAGAGGATAACGATTCTTCACAGTCACCTTGTTGAGCTCGCGGTAGTCAATACACATTCTGAAAGTACCGTCTTTCTTCTTCACAAATAGCACTGGAGCTCCCCATGGCGAAGAGCTAGGATGAATAAAACCCTTATTCAAAAGCTCTTGTAGTTGCGTGGACAGTTCTTCCAATTCTGATGGGGCTAAACGATAAGGTGCTCGAGCTATGGGCGCTGCTCCAGGGGCTAGCTCGATTTGAAATTCGACCTGGCGATGAGGCGGAAGGCCAGGTAATTCCTCAGGGAATACCTCAGGAAAGTCACGTACGATAGGAAAATCTTCTATCTTCTTCTCTTTCTTTGAGGTGTCAGTAACGAGAGCCAAAATAGCAGTGTGACCCTTTCGCAAACACTTCTGGGCCTTAAGGAAAGAGATGATGCTCACAACAGCACCACTCTTGTCGCCTTGAATCTCGAGAGGTTCTTTGCCAGAACGGGGAATACGAACAATCTTCTCTTTGCATAGGATCTCTGCTTGCTGTTGGGATAACCAATCCATCCCAATGACGATGTCGAAACTACCCAGAACTATAGGAATAAGGTCGATGGAGAAGGTCTGATTAGCAAGAACAAGATTACAACCCTTGACTACGTGTGTGGCCTCTAAACTCTTAGCATTAGCTAGCTCTACAGTATGCTTGGTATTCAAAAGTGTTGGGGTGCAGCATTTGGCTAACTTTTAAGGACACGTAGCTAGTATCGGCACCCGAATCAAATAAAACAGTAACATAAAAGTCGTCTAGTAGGAACTTACCCGTCACGACGTTGGGATCGTTCCTTGCTTCTCCCTGGCCAATCACGAATACACGACCCCTGGCACCATTGCCGTTGTTACCCCCGTTGTTTCCATTCCCCTGGTTGTTATTATTGTTGTTGTTCTGATTCTGGTTCAGCTGGGGACAATCTCTCTTGAAGTGGCCTTCAGCTCCACACTGAAAGCATCCCCTGTTGCCTCGCTGCTGCTGCTGCTGACGTTGATTCTATGGGGGTTGTTGTTGATGGTTCTTATTCGCAGGTCGTGAGCTCCTGCAATCGTTAGCTTCATGACCCATCTTGAGACACCTTTGGCAATGACCCTTGTTGCACTGACCACTGTGGTGTCTGTTACATTTGTTGCACTTTGGGAGGTTTCCTCGATATCCACCCTGCCCTTGACTACCAGAAGATTGCTGACCA